>VWZI01014491.1:261429-277500 GCA_013396835.1 Psilopogon haemacephalus
TTTTTGGTGTGTGTGTACAAAGTATTGCCCAATGCTCCCTTCGATGGTTTATCATGGTGATAACTGCAGTACTACAATTTTCTGTTTTGTAACATTCCAAGTGAGCATCAGTTTGCTGTCCATCAAATCCCTGCTGAACTATTTGGAATAGCAAGAACTTTAATGACAATATCCTTTTGCTGCTTTATACAGAAAGGTCAACTTATTGGACAAGAGATCTTGCAGTCATTATCCCACACGTCATTCAAGACAAAAAAGAAAAAGACTGGAGAAAGGCTAAGCATTTCAAGGCCACTGTCTGTATTTATGTTTGGTGGCTTTGTCAGACTGTCATAATGTTAGCTTTTATAACACACTTGTCTTCCACAAGTATTTTATATAAGAGGTGAATAGTATTATTCCATTTTTGCAGTAAGAGGAGGGAAAGGACAGCGAAGTGATTTGTTCAAGGCTGTTTCTCATATCACAAGAAGTAAGGAGAAGCATCTGTATGCTTCCAATGCTAACTTTTAAGCACTTCTTTTCCATTGTAACACATGACTCACTGTACTGTTTTATTCCATCATTCAGTCATTCCTAGT
Organism: Psilopogon haemacephalus; assembly: GCA_013396835.1. Taxonomy (NCBI): domain Eukaryota; kingdom Metazoa; phylum Chordata; class Aves; order Piciformes; family Megalaimidae; genus Psilopogon; species Psilopogon haemacephalus. The sequence continues at coordinate 262,011 of VWZI01014491.1, forward strand.
GAAGACAAATATAAAACTTCTACTGCCTACAGGGAAAAAATAAAACAAGATCAAAAAACAAACAAAGCCTCAGATTATTTGTCAAAGAACTTCTACCGAACTTTCTTAGATTGATACATGGTTCCATCTTTGATTTTTTTGAGTTTATGAGACTATAAAAGAAATAATTCTCTTCTTCATAACACTTTAGTGATATAAAGAATGCTAGCTGTAGCTTAGCTTCACAATGAAGAACCATACAGGTGATTTGCTTGTGAACTAGCAAGAAGACTTAGACACACTGGGAACTGGAGTAGAATTCACTAGTCCATTCCACTGAAACATCCTTTTTCATAAATTTTGCTTTAGTTAGCAGAGTTCTAAACTTTTTTTAATGGAAGTTCTAATACTGTATATTGTGTCAAGAGCTACGGGATTTTAACACCCCCCTCCACCCGCCCACATACAAACAGACACACACACTTTTTAAACCCCTGGAAGACATCCAGCAACAATTCTTGAGACCATATGTTGAAAACAATGACCTTACCTTATGACATTCTTCCGCAAAAGAAAAATATTCTTTTGCTGTCATGCAGTCTACCGTAGATGACACTGAAAAAATGCAGCTGGTAAATTATATTGGCACTGGCAAAAAACCCCACTCTTCTTGGTAGTACTCAATGCTATGACAAATATCAATGTTTCCAAACTGCAGTTAGGGAGGTTCAAATTCAATATAAGTTTTGAAGTTCTGAAACAGCTTTCCCAGAGAGTCTATGGAGAGATTTATCCTTGGACATTTTACAAGATTTGGCTAACCAGAGTGACTGCTGACATGATCTAGTGCTGGCAGCTGTCCTGCCCCAAGTGGAAGGCTGAGCTGTATGACCTCTGTTTCTACGGTTCTATGGATTTAAAATCTCTGTAGATGTGGTGCCATAGTTTAGAGGTGGATATTGTTTAGAGCTGACTTGCCAGTGTTGGGCTAACAGTTGGTCTTAATGAATTTAAAGATCTCTTCCAACCTTAAAAAGTCTATTCTATGATTTTTATTGTATATGTGTATTGCATTTTCTTTAAAATCTTTGAACACATTCCTTCTATAAAGGGCAAGAATTGGACAGGTTCATTTCAGAATATTACAATATATGTCCAATTAGTGTTCCAGAAAACAGTGAGCAATTAATTCATCATTCTTAAAAGAACAATGAGGAATATCAATGAAAATATGAACCATAAATATTCAGTATTAGCAGACTTTAACTTGGGAAGCTCTCGTTAGTCTGTACATAGTGCTTACTGACTTTACTGCTGGCACTCCATGACGGTATAACAACTGAATACATGCCAGCCACCAAAAATGGCTATACAGGTGGTAAGATCTGCCTTCTGAGCACACAAAGTAAGTACATTTAATTACTTGTTCAGAATGGAGACATATTGTTTAGTGAATCAGTGGCTGCCTGTGAGACATAAGGAACATGGATATCACTTGCAGAAGTGAGAGAACTATCTGTATGTGTGACATTTAACAAGCCAGCTAGGGTAGATTGCAGCCTTTTTTGTGTCAAAGGCATTTAAATAATCCATTCATTTTAAGAAGCTGCAACTGTATTTTCTGTTTATTTGCATGGGTATAAACTACAATTCTGTTAACTGAGAAATATCACAGAATCACAGAATGTTAGAGGTTGGAAGGGCCTTCAGAAATCATTGAGTCCAACCCCCCTGCCAAAAGCAGGATCATGTAGGGTAGTCCGCACAAGAATGCATCCAGGCAGGTTTTGAAAGTCTCCAGAGAAAAGAGACTTCACAACCCACCCTGGGCAGCCTGTTTCAGTGCTCTGTCATCCTCACTGGAAAGAAGCTTCTCTTCATGTTGAGGTGAAACCTTCTACGTTCCAGTTTGTATCCATTGTTTCTTCTATTATTAGTGTGCAGCGCTGAAAAGAGATTGCCCCCCTCCACTCGATGCCCACCCCTCAGGTATTTATAGACATTGATCAGATCCCCTCTCAGTCTTCTTTTCACAAGACTAAACAACCCCAGGTCTCTCAGTCTGTCTTCATAGAGAAGATGTTCAAGTTCTCTAATAATTTTTGTGGCTCTCTGTTAGACTCTCTCCAGAAGAAGCTTGTCTCCCTTGAATTGGGGAATCAAATATATATCATGCAATAACATTGTCATATGATCTGTTTTGCAGTGTATCCAACAGCACTGATGACCCAATCACACAAGTTCAAATACCAGCTACTTCTCTAAATTGACTCAGTTTACATCCTATTCCAATAAAGCTCTATGAAGCAGGGTTTATTTATAGAAACACAAGTAAATATTAATGTTTACTAGTCAGTGGCTTCACAGTTATGCTTCAAAATGTATCTGAAGGTGATTTCATTGATATTGGCCTGCACTTAGTAAGCCATTCTTACTCAATAGACACATAAACAGAGGTTTAACTTAAGATCCCTAGTGACCTACCCAGGGTGGCGCAAGAAAGTCCATAGGAATATATTGTGTACAGTGTAGTCATTACAGAGCTGGCAGGTCAGCAATGGTAGCACACAGGTAGAGCATGGACACTCATTGTGAGGCCAGTGTCTGACCCACAACAGTTAAATTCAGCAGCTTCATTATTTGACCCTGCATCATTTCAGTTTTCTTCAAAAACTAAGGCTTTTAGTCTTTGTAAAGGCAATGCCAACTACTCAGTCATATGGGCTGAGCCTCTTTTTCTGTATATCTTCAGGTAAATCAATACTTTGTATGACAGATTATTAACTATTTCTTGTGGTAATGTGAATCTGAAGAGAACAGGCAATTAAACAGTGAAACAATTACACAGCTGTATCTGGAAATAATGAGATTTCTTGCTTTTAGCAAAGAGTTTGTCCTAAGGGGATCCATTTCAGATACTTTTTTTTTCTTTTTTCCTTTGTTGTTTAATTCATATTTGTTAACATTTCTCACGCTGGTACTGGAATTCACAAAAGCTTTTCCAGGACAAATTCTGGCATAGACATATTTCAAAAAAGAACATCAGATCAGGTTGTTGATATTGAGGAGGCAAGATTTTCCTTTAATAAACTCATGAAGCAAATATGTAAGTAAATGTTCTTAATATAGAACTATTTTTAAAGTGCCTAATAGCATAGTAAAACTGGCTTAATAAAAGTGCTCAGACAAACTTGACATTTATAGAGCTTTTCTGTCAAGTGATATATAAATAACTGTTCTAAGATCATCAACCAAATACATTTGCACTTCTTTGCATCTGAAAGCTAGCCATGTGAAAGAACATATAAAAATAGATGAAATCTTTCAATTTATTTTTAAAAAAGCTATTTTTTCATACTGACCTAGTGCATAAATTCAAATCAGCAAAAGCCAAACTAGAATATTAATGTGTAACACGTATCTTTAAATCTTCTCAGTATTCATCCATTTATATTTTACACCATAATAAGTGCAAGGTTTATTGTGGTAATCTGATAACTGGAAATTCAGGCTGTCTTGGTGCTGTTCAGCATCATTTAATGGAACTTTCACCTGCAAAGTCCTCAGTGTGCTTTCTGAAATATGAAACTGATGCAACTTCCATCCTGTCACTTTTTCACACCACGTTGCCAGGGCGTGCAGGTCTGCAACACTACTGAATCTTGCATAGCTTTGAGGCATTCAAGGAGGTATCATTAACACATGAACAAGATGGATGTCTGGGAAGGGTTTAAAATGACCAGAGACATCAAGGCAGCACTTGTAGTGCTAAAAGATTGCAACTGTCTTAGCAGAGCACAAAAAGCTTTAATATGCTTGTTACAGTTTAAGACTAGTGTCTTAATTTTAAATGGTAAATAAATGTTTTCCAGATAATTCAAGAAAAGTCCAAGGGATGCACGTCCTTAAAGGGCCTGAATGAAATACAAGAGATATGTTTATCCCATTTCATACACTTGTTATTTTCTATATAGTTGGGAGTTGGAAGTGTTCTTGCTCTCTTGCTTGCTTGTTTACCCCTCTTTCTTCATCTACCCCTGCCTGCTCTGTGCCGACCATTGTTTGGGTTGTATTGCAGTAGAAGGTAAGGCAAATTGGCTTTGCAAGCTACGGTGTCCAGGTCTTTCTAGGTAGCACCAGCTGCTGGAAACCAGTCATATATCCCATACATCTGCAATTTACACATGCCAGAAACAGATCATTCATTTTCTCATCCCTATGCAAAACACTGTGATTATCCTATGATGTAATTGAGAACTGGACCTAAGTAAAGCACATGGGTATATGCTGAAGTCTACATCATATCAAAACTGCCTGTAAAATCCCCATGTAATGTACTGACATCTTAAATAGGTCACTTTTAGCCTTCTGTCCACAATATAAATTATGAGACAAGATACTTTATGCAGTTCCTAAGTAGGTCAGTCATTTCTGGTTTTCAGGTCTGTGTGGCTCAATCTATAATTTCTTCTGGTTTCATTAAAATTAATCACAAATTTTAGTAATGGAATTAAAAAAAAAACTATCATAAGACATAGGGACACGCCATGGAGTTCCACCACCTACAAAATGGTGCTCTTTATATTACAGAGTTTGCAATTGTCCTAATTTATTTAAAAAGAAGATAAATATATTTTAAAACAAAAATAGTGATATCTTAGCTAAGGAACTGGGTTATTTAGACCAAATAAGTCTCCTTTTTTTAATATTTCTTCATTGCTCTTACAAATTTAGCAAGACAGTAAGTTATAGAATTACATATAGCTGCTTTATGGTCTTTTCTGGATTTTAATGTAGTGTGCCATCACAATTTCAGAACAGACAGTCTGCTAAGATTTGATAATGGATTATATATTTATGTAATTATACATTAAACAGAGAACAATTGCAAAAAATAACCCCATTGAAGCAAAAGCAGATCTGGAGCTCCAGTATTTATTTACTTACTGATAATCAAATTAAATTGATAACAAAGAACTTTTTTTTTTTTTCCCAGCACAGAGGTGAAGTAAGATACAATCAGATGTTCAAATGTTGTCTAGGATGTGGGACACAATATTGCAGAAGAATGCACGACATTGATATGAGCCAAACAAAATATTTCCTGAAATGCTTTATTTTATCTTGTTTAGCAGTTAGAATCAACTTTATTACCCAAGACAACAAAAATTTGGTTTGATTCAAATTTCTTTTATCCCATTTCCTCAATGGCAGCAAGAAGATGAAAGTTTGGCTTAGATCTGAGATAAGTTTAAAGGATTTAATATACTTCCAGCATCATGGATTCAGTCCTTACTTAGTCAATGTGGCATGCTAGGATGCCAAATAGGTTTAGCAAAACATAAAAGGAGACTTTAATTCTGAATCAGTAGTGAGGAGGATGCACATTTATCTGGTAATTATAATTCCTTCATTGCTGAATGATCGATGCTATTTCATTGAAAAGTACATAGCAGAGTCCTGATTCAGCTGGGTGCATAATACATATAAGTACACAGGCTTGCAAACATGCAGCTTTTACATGATTTACAGCCCTTTACAATTATTGTATTAATTAGCTAGTTATATACTTTCATGGTTCAGTATAAAAATATTCATTAAAAAATTATCTGAATTTCTCATAAATTATAACTAATTTCAACTACAACAATATTTAAAAATAAAAGAAACATTGTCCAATGATGTATTTTAAACAATATTTTGCTTTTAATTTTAAAATAATATTTTGTTCTCTTTCAAAGAAACCTTTCTTTTAAAAGTAAATAGGAAGGGTTTAGTTCAACTGAATTAAGGATTTTCACTTATTTGTTGACATCATCGGTGTCTATCTAGACAACTTTATTTGCTTTTAATTTGGTCATTGTTAATTCCAAAGCCATTGTTAATTTATTTTATTTTTTTCTTGTTTTAATCCTTAATAAAGATTATGTTTACTGACTACTCTGAACTCTTCATTAAAAAAAACGAAACAACAACTGGGCTTTTTCCCATCTTTTTGACTGTATTTAACTTAAGGCATTCATATTTTAATGTTATGTTCCCATGAAAAGTCCTGCAAAGATAAAGATAGGTTATAGTAGATGAGATCTAAGCAGTCAGTCTCTGAATTGAAAGGAATAAACTTCATCTGCATGAGGTAAACAACCAGCTCTGTTAAAGCAAAGGCATAAATCTCAGGGGAAGACCTAGCCCATAAAAGGTATCAAAGAGTCCCACTCTATTAGCTTAACTTTGAGCACAGAGTAATTTATCTTTTCTCTGCAGTGACATGAGATAAAGCAATGGCAGGGAGGGAAGGCTCATAGCTCTGTAAATAGATTGTCTCCTCAAAGTCTGTTTACCCAAGGTGAACTTCTGGCCTTGTTGAACATGGTGGCAGAGTTCCCATCAGTTCTTATCTGTAGTGGGGAAGGGTTTGAAAAATGTTCACTTGTGGCTGAATACTGTGAAGCTGCATTTATTCCAGAACAGATTCACTATCAGCACTTTCAGCATCACATTCGTTAGACTTGGAAATTGTTTCAACACTGAAATTGCTGCACTTCATTAAGATTAAATGAGGGCAGCTCCCTTACCATTGATTCTATTTAGTGAAATTTAAGCAAGTGTAGCTTGTTCCTATATCAGAAAAATGGGTAAGGCACACTAGGATAAGGCACTTTTATACTGATTTTGCACTTACATTTTGTATGTTTGCATATCAGGGCAGGGAGAGAATGGAACTAGAGCTGGAAGTCCTCTTTTTGGTGAAAGACACTATCTTTCAGCAAAATATGTATACCAATATGAAAACCATGATGGCCAGTCTAGATAAAAAATGGGAGTGTTTTTACACATTCCTAGCTAGTGGTTAAGTTTAGATCAAAGCTGAATAGTAAGCTGTCTGTAGTGAATTGGTAAAGAACCCTTCGATGGTTTGAATGAAGTCACTGGGACCTATTTAAGACAGCAAGTCTATACAGTCAGTCCTTTTCTCTCCCAGTGACTGAGTGAAAAACATGTTCCAGGAATAGCAGAAATTACAGAAAGCATCAAGGCCACAATCTGAATTCTCTGCAGTATGTTCTCTCTCTGTGCTCATGTGATGCTATGTGTAAGCTGTCTGCCTTCCCAGGGAGGCAGCCTGACAGAGGCAAGATAAAAGTCATTGGAAGTTCAGTAGCAATGGAAAAAAAAATATTGCAGTGCAGACAGCCTGTGCCACCCACTTAGCCCTCAAAACAAATATGCTTTCTGTCAGGTGATCTTTGGGATACCATGAGATTTTACTCAGTGTCACAAAGGCAAAAAAAAAAGGGCAAAAGAAAAGGTTATAGCAAAATAATTGGAATACCTGCAATTGCTACGGAAAGGAAAAGAAAGAATTCTGGATGCCCTCTTCAGGTATCCCCTAGGCTTTAACTGGTGGACATTGCAAATAGTATGTCACATAGACAAAGTAGGATTTGCGCCTAAGGCAAACATTTGATTGTGTGGACCCCTGGCTTTATTTATATTATTGGAAATTATGATACAAATGGTGGTTTCAGTAAATTTTTTACCCTATGACTGATGTATGAAGGTAACCACAGACAGCAGTATTGGTTTGGTGAAAAATGCCTAGCAAATAAAAGAGTGTTTGGATCAAACAGGAGTGAGAATGGGAAAACACAATGACTGAAACAAGAAATGATAACTTTTATGTAAAATATTTTACAATAACCATGCACATCGCTCTAAAATACTGTCCCAAAGATGAGTAAATTGTGCTTTTATTTTATTAAATGGTTAATAATTAAGACCACTTAATTATTAAGTGGTCAAGGTTACCACAAGGTAATCTTGGTAGATGGCTAACATGATCATTGGTCATTCTGAAATCTTAGATCTATTAATCTGCCAAATAGTTTATTTCCAAGAACAATGGCATGTTCTAAACACTTAAATTACCTGTCAAAGCTAAAAGCCGGGACTGTGTTGTCTTAACACCTTCTTTAAGACATCAGGAAGGAAGTAAATTAAAGACATTTTATACTGAGTGTCTGCGAATGTGGTTAATTGCTTGAGTTTTCTAGTTGCAAAATAAAAACTGATGAATAAGATATTAATGACTTTTTACCTATGTAGTTGGTCTTTATTTCTTGCCATAAACAATTTACAGAGACATTAGGAACATCTGGAATACAAGCTAAATCAACATATTAAAACCTGGACTCTCTTATTAGTGCAAAACAGCTTGCTAAATGTCAGAATTCCCTAAAGTATGTCTTTGGTGGTTTATGATTATGATGACATATTGATCCCTTAATGTTGAGTTACATATGGTATCATGCCAAAACATTGAACTCTGTGTTCATTGTTCACACAGTAATTTTTAATTCTGTAAGTTCTTAGTTACAGAAAAATTATCATGGAAAAAGTTCAAAGAAAGACACTCTTGAGGCATCCTATATTTTTTGAGTTTTGAAGTTATTATTTCAGCCTGTATTTTCATATATGTAGCTTTTTAAATGAATGTATATACACAGATATAATTCATACATATATTTCTGTATTTTCTTACCAAATCATATACATAGCTGGTGAAAAGTAATGTAAATTTTAAGGAGCTTCACTTATGACAGTTGTTTGGCTATAAGTACCAAAGTTTATTGTTATTACTTATAAATGAATAATATTTTTTGTTAGAAAAAGAACAGTATGCAAAAGGAAATAACAGTAATTTTTAAACAACGTACCTGCTGAGAATTGGATTTTTTTTTTCAGAAAAATGAAACAACAACAAAAAGGCAATTATCAATATAGCAACCGGGCAAGTTTCCCCACACTTCATTCTCTCCACACTCATTCTTTCCTTATACTACGGAGTGATAAAGGCCATTTAATGGCTTTTGCAGCGCAGATAATTATACTACAAAAGTGAATGACACAGAAATAGATCCTTAGAAGCAAGAGTTTCAAGAACATCTGAAAGCTTAATGAATAGTCTCAGTGACTTTTGCTAGTATTTGCTCATGAATCACTGAAGAACTTCTCTAGATATAGAATCATAGAATGGTTTAGGCTGGAAGGGACCTCAAAGATCATCTACTTCCAACTCCCCACCATAAGTAGGGACACCTCCCACTAGAACAGGTCACTCAAGGCCTCAATGTTAGCAAATACAAGACAATATCAGATCAGAATTTTGTTACAGTGTAGATTTGCAACAGGAATTAATCTCTGAAAACTTGGGTTTTGCTTAGTACATTCTAGATAGCTCAAGTACATTGTTTTTAGTGAATATAAAATCAATTACAGTTTTATTAGGGACTACTTAGGGAATGAGCATACCCTTTTTCTTGTTTTTGAGGGACATAAATTTTTAATGATGGCTTAGATTTTCTTAAATACTGACTGGGTGGCTGACAGAAAGTTACACTACAAAATAAAATAGATTTGGTAGATACGCTAAAATTTTGGCCCATAATCTTCCAAAGAGAAAAAAGTAAAAAGTGCTGAGTGATTCTATCATTGTTCTCAGAACGATGACTATGTGGTAATAGCAACTGATTCATTTATACTATATGATGAAATCAAGGTCATGGAGTTATTTTCAAGCACTAATTCAATTCTTAACATTGCGAATTCAACTATATTTAGCTTGTTCTATAAATATTAGCCTTAGTTAACTTTCTTCAGAGCTTCCTATAGATATCCCTTGAGATATATATTAGTTGAAAGACTATGCATATATCAGGGAAGTAATTCTACAGCAGGGAAAAACTAATTATTTTTTACATCTCTTTATAAAAATATAGGAAAAAAACGTTGGAGAACATTAATGAGCATCATCCTAAACAATGTAAACCTCCCCAATTGCATGGTACAGAGAGTATAAGGCACTAAATGGAAGGTTTCAATTGCTACCTTCTAATTTCACTGCTTTTACTACCAAATGAAGTCAGAAATTAAATTAAGGAAGTTGTATTTTCCAGTCAAATGAGTGAATTTTGCCCTTTTACCCAGTGATTGGTGTTGACTACACAAATATACTTTCCTAGGAAGAGAGTCGTCTGTGCACTAATGGGTGCATTCAGATATTAGTGAATCAGAAGAGTGGGCAGATGTTTTATTTCTGAAGAGTGAAGACGTGCAGTAATTTTATAGTAAACCCAACTTCTGAAAACCATTAATACTCTAGACTTTTTTTTGTTTTTTAATTTATTTATGAAGCCATCTGCACTTGCTTTTGAAGTCTGTTAATAACTTGAAAGCAGTAAAGAGAAGGAAAAATGCAATTGTACTTTATAGTCTTTTTCCTCAGCAACTCTTAATTATACTGCTTCATTACTTTAAGTAAATTCTGAACACTTTTTATGGTTAATACAAAGGCATCATTTTTTTGCTGTGAAACTCTAAACTAAAAGTAATTCAATTCGTGTTGGAAAGCAAAGACCATAAAACTAAGTAATTGAAAAAAAAAATTCAAAGACTGATGAGGGATGAATTTCTCCTTGCATCAGTGTCCATTTTGTGGTTGTAAACTGTGCTTTCCCAATATTGTGATTCTATTGCAATGTTTCGTTTTCTAACTAGGTTTTTGAATATCGTTTTATATATTGATCTTACATAGAAAATAAATGCTTAGCTTAAGTTAGTTAGTCACTGTGATATTTGAGTGAATTTTAGATACCCAGATTTTAAAAAACCCTGTTACTATAACATCTAGGAATATTAGTTCTAAATTTGGTTAGGTTAACCACCTTTTTCTCCCTTCTTATCCATTCAGTAAAGTTTAAAAATGAATCTGTGAATTTTGACAAAAAGGAAAAAAAATCTTGAACTATTACAAATTATAGTCTGTGTCTGAGATACAATCAGCTTTCATAATCTCAATATTCTGTTTTCCCAGAAATGAACTAGAGTATCTGGAGGAAGGTCAAGAGATGAGAATTAAAAAAATGTATATAATCATCTTTCAAAGTTGGTATGCTTTAGAACAGCATAGAAGTCTGTCCACCACTATTTTTGTCAGCAAATAATACAATTTCTGTAAAAGCTGGATTTCACTGCAGCATCTTGAGAAGGAAGATCAGAGACCCAGAATGATATGTGCTGACATTGCTCATCCATAAATCCATTTTGCACACCTTCATGAGGAAAACCTCCCTAACTAATGTTCATTTTCAAATGCTTCTTACAAAGATTGCATTATTTCACAGTTGTTTCAATAAATAAGATACTTTAATTCTAATAAAGCTTTCCCATTATTATTTTTGTACTTCCTTCACCATTTCTGAATTTGTCATTGTAATGGTTAGGTATGAGTGTAAAATGGTATTTTAAAAATTATTATTGTTTATTAATTTTGTTATTCAGAAACTCACTACCAACCAGTTTTTTTTAAAAATAATAATTGGCTCTTCATATGATCATGAAAACATCATACACAGGGAGATAAACAGGGAATCTGAAATACTTAAGAAACATAACTAGCAACAATAAAACAAACATTAAGCTTAAAACTGGAAAGAGGTTCTTAGTATCAATTATACCTCTTGCCTACCGGGGGCTTGAGAGGCTTCTTCCTACTGCAAAGACAGAAGGTACTCAGATTCACTTAAGGATTTATAGAATTTTGAAAAGATTTGCTAAGAGGCTTTGGATTGTTTACTCACAAAGTAGTCTGCAAATTTCTGGGGCTGTATTACAGTATCAGAGTGCTCAAAGCATGTGGAGGGGTTGCTGTTGGTGGTTTCAAAGCCATTAGAGACTTTGGAGTTTTCCCAGCCTCTTTTTCAGGAAGCTGGGGTGTCTAACATTGTCTCTGACCTGGTTCATCTTGAAAGACTTGCAGAAGAGCAGGAAGGATGAAATGAGGCAGTAGCACAGAGAGCACGTTGAGGCAGAGGCAGCAATGGCAGTAGCCATTGTGTTACCTGCTCCTCTCTTTTATCCTTGCAGCCCAAGTCTAATGGGCCTTTGGACACAGAACAGCCAATTAGAATGGCACTTTGCCAAGCTTGACTATATCAGGTGAAACCAGGGCTTGGTTTTTCCTTTCCCATGGTTACTTCCCCAGCACAGAATGAGGGGGAGCAAGGGAACATGTCTGGGCAAGCTGTGACATGTTCACATCTTTTTTTGCCTACTTAGGCCCATCACAACAGTCAAAAGAAAGTGTCTTTTTTGTTGTGAGAGATAAAATACCTTGGAGGATATTAATCAGAATCAGAGAGATTGTTCCACTTCTTAGCATAGGACAATCTTTCATTAATACAGTGATGAAATATTCAGTATGCTTCAGTGATGAAGTTGATTATTATCCTGGTTTTTTTGTCCTTGGGTTTTTGTTGTTTTGATTTTTTGTTTAGTTTGGTTTCTTTTCCTGCCCTGCTTGGAGATTTATTGTGTCTGCTAAACATCATATTTAATCTCTGCTACTGAATTTCTAGATTTTTCCTAGGCATAGGCTACAGAAAATAGAGCCACTCAGTTGCAAAAATGAGCACTGTATGCACTATTTTCTAGGCTTCTGAAACAATTTATCATCTAGGAAATGTCAAAACAGCAATTTAATTAAGAACTAATACAAATGAGCTGGTTATTTTGGGTTAGGTTTTATTATTCTGTTTTGAATGGAAGACACTGAGATTATTTCATGCCTGTATTTAAAGAAAAAATTTTGATGGGACAGCTTTATAAAAGCAGTTACATACAGCCCCAAAAGGAGCATGTCTTCCATTAAAATTCTACTGGGCATTGATGTTGGGATTTTCCACATACCACAGCAAGCTCTGTAGAATTTGCAGTGTAATGAAATTAATTGACCTTTTCTATTCACATTCTTGGTGCAGAGTGCACCTAAGACATATGATTGATTAGGCACTGTTGAGGAACTACTGTTGTGGTTACAACATTGAATGTAGAATAAAGATTTTAAAGCTTCTTCATAAACTCTGTAAAAGCTCTGAGATGATTTCTTCTTCAAATTCTGCTGAAACTCCTGTTGCCCAGCTGAATCTTGTACCATGTCCTCTCCTAATTGTTAATGGTTCATTGAATAATTGGAGGATTATATTTTTTTTCCATCTGGAACCTCTTTGAGCCTCTAAATTTTTTGAGGGCTTTTTTTTTTTTTCTTTTTTTGGTTGGTTGTCATTGTTGATTAGTTGGGTTTGTTTGTTTGAAGGTTTTATTTGTTTTGTTTTATTAGCATTGTTAGTATTGTTATTGTTATTATTGTTATGCTTTTAGGAGCAGATATACTGTGAAAAATAAAGTAGGTCTTATCACAATGCTCGAACTCCTTGGTTCTGCTAGGAGCTCACTGATCAATCACGATACAGGTGCATGGATGAAGACAGTCCTTACCCTCTTGTATCCAAACAAGGCTTCACTGTATGAGATGTAGTAGATATACTGCATGTCTTACATAATTATTTTAGCTGATCTATATTATCAAGAAGCTAAGTTTAAATCAGATCACTTTGTGAACCCATTGTTTTTTCTTCAGTCATCATTTTTGCATTTAATCAGCCCAGACATTTTAATGCCTAACAGTGGTATATAAACTATTATCTCTACTACCTTTTTTATTTTGTGCATTACAAGGAATTAACTTACAAACAAAATTTAGAAAAAGGCTTCTTGTGAGGAGCAGCATGCTTTGTGCAAGATATTATTTCCCTAGCTTCTATATTCCATAGAGCAGAGCAGCTCCAAAGATCAGTATCTTGGAGTAGAGTACCCAAGTAAGTGATGTAAAATACATTTGCTGCATAACACAAACTAAAAGCAATCCAGGTTAAGGCAGGAAGAGAGCAGGAAATATATTGAGAAGGAATTGCGTAACTGGATAAGTAAGTCAAAAGTAATGCTGCTAACATTTTGTACAAAAATGGTCTTCAAATAAATAACATTAATAATTACAAAAAAAAGAGAGTGATCTACATCAGAAATTAATATCACTATTATTTGCATCAGTCAAGGTGTTCTTTACAAATAAAACCACTTTTGTCAAATAATGCCAAATAATATTTTTGGTTATCTCTATCATGTTTTGTGTTTGACTTAGTGTCATCATAGATTTTTAATCTTACTTTTCTGCCTCTTGTTGCCACAGCTGAGACAAAGCTTCAGTGGATTGATTGTGTTACACATGCACATGTTCACAAACATTCTCTCATTTTTACAGAAATAAACACAATATCTTGATCAGTTCTTGATTAGGTATCTCCATATTCATTCATTTGTTCCTCAATCCATTCACATCAGGCAGAAAAAAAAAGTGAGCTAGACTGACTGCTTTTGCTTCAAATGCTACATTTGTTCTTTCCTGCCTGCTATAGAGTATAGCACTGCTTTGCTAGGCCACTGCATCTGAAAACCAATCAGCCACCCAAAGATTTTTGCTTCTCTGGTATATCATGTATTCAGCCTTTCTTGGAAGTCCTTGCTGTGCTGTTTCTCCCAGTACAAGGAGAGGACCTAATCACATCATGTTGGTTCAACACTACAGGGAAATTCCCAGGCTAAAGTGGTCAGTTACTTTTCATTCTCTGTGGTGATAGGGTCAGAACTGGGCTTTGGAGTGAACATTAGGCATTAACTGAGGCAAAATTTTGATTTGAAACAAAGAAGAAAATTATGTTCTTTGTACCTTTGTTACCTCAGAATGCCTTCTGGAACATTTCATGTAGGAGAGTCACAGACACTTCAGACATCTGTACTTCCTTTTTAATGATGAGAAAAGAAAAAATCTGAAACAAAACTGTGGACTGTCTGCTGCTGTCAACTGTAGATGCTGAAAAGTTATCAAGATACCCTGGAAAGTGAACAGTAAAAACATATTAAGAGACAAAGACTATGTGATAGAAGACTTTCAGTGACATTCAAGATTAACAAAGTGCTTTTAACTGTCTCAGAAAAAAATTACACAGTAGTATTTTACATACTTCACACTTTATTCTGCTTTCCAATTTTGGTTCATTTCATGCATGAATAAAAGAGAAATCTCATATCTGTGATTTTTATGAGAAATATTTCTCATGTCCTGAAACTTTAGAGTGCAACAACCTTGACCACTTGGCATGGGTGATATCTGAACACTTCAGTGACAGATATTTTCCCATTTGCTATCCATTTAGGGGAGTCCTGAAATTGTTAATTAGTACATGGTACTTTCCTGAAATCTGAAATGAGAAAAATTGGATTATGTCTGAGATTATTCCCACTATGGGAAAACAGATGAAATATCTAGAATCATCACTGGTGAGTGCTGATGACAGTCACTTTAAAAAAATAGGTGAAGAACTCTTTGTTAGTGCCTGAAAGAGAACAAGCCTGTTTGTGAAACTTGCCACTAGGTAATGTCTTTGATTTCATTGTGTGATACTCTGGTCTGCTTCAAGCTGTGTTTGATTTATAGCCTGCTGTTAATCTAGTTACAACTCTTAATAATAGAAAATAAAGATCATCATCGTATCAACTGCTGGAGAAATTGATCATGAACTCCAAGAGAAATGAGAAGGTGACTGCAACAGGTCTG
>VWZI01014492.1:0-13739 GCA_013396835.1 Psilopogon haemacephalus
CTTGATGCTTTGAGGATCTTGAACTCGACCATTTCATGGTCACTTGAAGGGTCAAGCTGCTTTATCACTCCTCATCCTCATTTGGACAAAGGAGAGAAAATACAATGACAACCTGATCAGTTGAGATAAGGACAGAGAAAGATCACTCAGCACTTACCATTAGTGGACAAAACAAACTTGCCTTCAGGAAAACTAATTTTATCACCAATAAAATTGGTGTAAGATAATCAGAAATAAAAGCTAAATCTTAAAACACTTTCCCCCACCCTTCCCTTCTTCCTGAGCTTAACTTTACTTCAAAGAGGGATGATCAGTAGGGGTTGCTATAAGTTCCTCACACATCTCTGCTGCTCCTTTCTTCTCAGTGGGAGGACTCCTCACCCCTGCTCCAGCCTGGGGTCCCTCCCACAGGAGACAGTCCTCCATAAAATTCTCTGACATGAGTTTCCACAAGCTGCAGTTCTTCAAGAACTACTCTAACATAGGTCCCTTCCATGGGTGCATTCCTTCAGGAGCAGACTACTTCACCATGAGCACCCCACAGAGTCTTAAGTCCTGCCAGTTTAAGTTCCACAATAAGCTTTACAAGGTCACAATTCCTGCTAGAAGCTTGCCTCAGTGTGGTCACAGCCTCCTTCAGGAGCATTCATCTGCACCAGCATGGAGTCCTCCATGGCTGCAGGAGATCCCTACTTGGGTGTGTGGAGTACAGCAGACACACACATACTCCTCAATGAATGCACTCCAGGCTCACTGGGAAAATGGCCTCTAGCTGGTAGCATAGGTGGTTGCTTTCCTTGTTTTGCATTGCACTTGCCACTTTTCCAGTCTTCTGGAACATTTCTCTATGTGACACACTCCTTTGACCTGACAGTGTCTCCTGTGGCAGAGAAAACATTAAAAAGATGAGTCCTAAACAAGTTTATGGGGTGGCTACCTACCCTTGTACCTTGATGATGCCTTCCTGCCCATCAACCACTCTCACCAGCTGCTACTGTCACCCAGTTTCCAGGAATCAGCTCTCCTATGGCTGCATTTCTCACACTGATCCCAGATTTCTTCTAGTTTAGATGATGATCTCCAGAGTGAAATCATAACACAAGTTTTACCAAATCAGATAGTTTCAACTAGATCAGATCCCTGTCTGCTTTTTGGGAGGTAAACCAGTGTGCATATTTGCACTCCACAGAGCACCCCTTGCCAGAGAGCCACCACAGAGCAGCTGGTTTTACACCAAGTGCAAACAAGTAGCATCTGCTTGGAGTGTGATATTGTGTATGGCAGAAGCCTTTCAGGTACAGCAAAACCAAGTGCATTTCAACATTCAGCTCAGGCCAAACAGCTGTAGGTGATCCCCTGAGACTTCACAGAGGGGTGCACTGTCCTGGTAGGGCATAAATCCTACCAGGCCTGTTTAACCCTTGCTCTCCTCCTCCTGTTGCAGGTCCAGGATTTTGATGGATTGGGCAAATGGAGGGTTTGGCCCCAGCAAAGCCCTGAGGGCTAGCACCACCAAGTGCTGCCCCTCAACATGCCTATGTAGTCACAGAGGCACAAAGCTTTGAATTCATTGTCCAAAACAACGATGATAGTGCCTATTAGTTTAATTTTCAAACTAATGTATTTAGTGGGGGGTGATCGAGAAACCATGCTCCTTTTCCTGAGATTCTCTAACAGGACCAGCACTCCGTTCATGGCTTCTTTAGCTGGGAGTCAGGGTGGCCACGTGTTTGACAGCTTACAGCTTAGGTTGAAAGGGACCTCAAAGATCATCCAGTTCCAACCCCCTGCCATAGGCAGGGACACCTTCCACTAGAACAGGTCTCCCAAAGCCTCATCCAGCCTAGCCTTGAACACCTCCAGGGAGGGAGCAGCCATAACCTCCCTGGACAACCTATTCCAGCATCTCACCACCCTCACAGTGAAGAACTTCCTCCTAACATCCCGTTTAAATCTCCCCTCTGCCAGCTTAAACCTATTACCTCTTGTCCTGTCATTACAAGACCTTGTCAATAGTCCCTCCCCAGCCCTCCTGTAGGCCCCCTTCAGATATTGGAAGGTTACTATAAGGTCTCCTCGAAGCCTTCTCTTCTCCAGGATGAAAAGCCCCAACTCCCTCAGCCTGTCCTCATAGCAGAGGTGCTCCAGCTCTCTGATCATCTTTGTGGCCCTCTTCTGGACTCTCTCCAACAATTCCACATCCTTCCTGTGCTGGGGGCTCCATAACTGCACACAGAACTCCAGGTGGGGTCTGACGAGAGCAGAGTAAAGGGGGAGAATCCCCTCCCTTGCCCTGCTGGCCACACTGCTCTTAATGCAGCCCAGGACACAGTTGCTGTCTGGGCTGCACATGCACACTGCTGGCTCATGTTGAGTTTTTCATTAACCCAGACCCCCAGGTCCTTTTCCTCAGGGCTGCTCTCCAGCCACTCACCACCCAGCCTAGCTTTGTGCTTGGGATTGCACCAACCCAGACAGTTCTACTCTCCTTCCCTCTGCCTGGAATACTTTGTATTTTTGCCCCAGTGCATCATGAGTACCTATGCTACATTTAATGCTAAGATTCCATAAGCATCATTAGAATTTTTCCTGTTTCTGTGTTCCTATTTTCCAAGTTCAGATTGTTTAAACTGTTTAATCCGTGCTTATAAATACACTTTGCATGTATACTTCCTGTTTACTGAAAATCCAAAGTATCTCAGGGAATTTTTCCAATTTAAAAATTTTTAATAATATATATCAATACCAAAATTAATAGTCATAATTTCAGGATGGATTATTAATTCCACAACATGCACCTTGCATGAAATAAAGGTGAGGCTTACCTCACAGGTTCTTCTGCACTGCAGCAATGTTAGAGAGGGATGTGGGGCAACTTGCTCAGATGTGGAGCAAAATTCCCCTGCAGCCTCCTGGTGCCTCAGCCCACAATCAGGTTTCCCATCTCTTTGCATTGCCTGCTCTTTCTACTTAGACCATATGTACTTAGAAAATCCCACAGACCAACCTACCAGGCATAGTTTTTGGCATGGGCAAAGCCATGAGCAGCCAAGTAGCTGCAGCCCTACTGGAAAGACGATTTTCCTCTCATCCTCCAGCTAATGGAATTCAATATTGGCCATGTTGTGAGGGCTTCAAGCTGCCTCTGCGTTTTGCATCAGCAATATCCTTTCCACCCTAACTGGTGCACAGTGGGTTGAGGGGCAGGAGAGGTGGGGCTAGTAGAATTTCTCCTCTCCAGCAATGATTCATGTGGGTAGGAGATTAGTTTTTCTCCATTGGGAAGTCTGGATGAAGCTTTTTTCAGGCAAAATACTCCAATTTTTGCAAAACAACAACAAAAAAGTCTGGAATATTTTAATGAGAGAAATGTTTTGCAAAACAACTGTGCTGGTTTGAACCAGTTGGAGGATTTTAATAAGAAATTAGACTGCAGGCTGAGAAAGGAAAACAAAATTTTATTTTACTTCACTCATAGGTTACTGAAGAATTTATAAAAAGTTAGAACCCAAAGACAAGGCAGACCATTTTGAGCTGTGCTGGCTGATGCATGTTTCTCTATCCCTGCCTTCTTAGCTGGATCTGAATAACTTCATAAAGTACTTTCCTGCTGCTAACCCCCCTGGCCGATCCACTTTTGCTTATCTGGCACATAAGACAGATAGTGAGATAAAATGGGAAGTAGGGGGAAGGTGGTAGGGTGGTTAAAAACCCCTCTTAGGGATTCTGAGGGGTGTGGTGTTTCTGTACTACCTTTTTTTTTTTTTTTTTACTGTATATATCTGTAAATATCTGTTATATATTGTAAATATCTGCTTGTGTATTGTGCAAAGCTGTAAATATAAAGCTTCATTTCCTTAACTTCCAGCTGTCTGAGTCTAGCCTGGGTAATTTCACAGTGTGGGGGTGGAGAACGCCCAAACCACCACAACAACAAAGAAATGTCAGTGGGAGAGACAGACAAGCCCAAACCCATGTATTTTCTTCAGACAAGAAAATTTCTGTTAGCAAAACCCTAAATCCAGCAGAGAGCTCTGCCAGCATTGATGCTGACGTGGAAAATTTTCTTCTTTTCTTTTTGGCCATGTCCTTTTATCTTCTAACTCATAAAAATGAGGTACAGGGATTCTCATGCCCTCTAAAGGACTGGATAAATACAACCAGACAGACATATAATGAGGTTTATTTAATGTACCCTTTCACACTTCAGATGTTTCCACAGACAAGTGTGCCTGTGGAACCCAGCCATTTCACAGGAAGCCTGTAATACCCACTTGAATTTGAAATGCACACTTATGAAGAGATTGCAGTGTATCTTAATAACTGCAGGGGACTGTGGAGGTCTGGAACATGGTGAGACAAGTGGATGTTATTAGCATCAGGCATTAATTCCTTTTTGTAAGGTTTAGTAGCACATGGCAGTCCTTGACCTGTCGCAGTGCAGTGTTGGTTTTCCAATCTTGAGTGGGCCTTTTTCTGAGCAGAAAGGCAGAAAGCAGCAATTGTGACAAACTGTACTGGGGTTCTATGAATCAAACAAACACCCACCGGAGACTGTTGCTTTCACTAACCACTCACTAGTACCATTGGTCAAATGCCATCCATAGTGCCAACAGGAGTTTAAACGCTAATTCAAAGTTCAGCCAAGGCTTGTTTTTGCACTGTCAGGGTCACCCCTGTAGCTGCCAAGTTTCACATCAGAGTAGGGAAAAAGAGAGGGGAAAAATAGAACACGCTAAGGTATCCACTAATCCCTCTGCACAAGAGATTGCTGACGGCATCCCTTTATACACAAAACTACTGATGTCCTTTCTTTATGTAGTGGGTTAGGAACTTACCCCAAACCCCCTTGAAATTTACCAGACTAGCTCAGACAGTTTGGAAGTAAGATGATGCTACGCTTACAGCATGACAAAAATGTACAAGCATATATAGACAATATATTTACAAGCATTTACAATTATATGCAAATTAAAAATAATACAGAAATCCAAACACCCTCCCGGACAAAGAAACTGCCCAGAAGGGGCTCAAAGCTACCCTCTCTTTCTCCCTCTACTTTTTCAGATGGGGAAACAAAAACAACCAGCAAAGCTTATGTTGCTATGCATTAGCCAAGGTTAGCAGAAAGATATTAGAGCAAAATGAAGGAGGCACTGTCCTTGACCAGAGTGGGACAACAGGCTGAGAAAGGAAAACAAAATTTTATTTTACTTCACTCATAGGTTACTGAAGAATTTATAGAAGTTAGAACCCAAAGGTAAAAATTTACATTTTGGCTTTTTATGCCTCTCAGAAAATCAATGAATGACATAGACTTTATTATTATTATTATGTTGTTTTCACAAGCAATGATCTAATTTCCCTCATTAAAATATTCTAATTAGCTTCAAACCCCGGGTGACCTGGTCTAGTGGGGATGTCTCTGTTGACTGCAGGGGGGGCCAGACTAGATGACCTCTAGAGGTGCCTGCCAACTCGGCCCATTCTATGATTCTATTAAAAATACCCCAAACAAACCAGCACACTTCAGTACTCATCATGAAAGACAAATATGAAAAAATACTCATGACATCTTCCATATGTCCAGGTGCCTTCAAATATGTCTGGGAGATACATGTGAACAATTCCTTATGGCAAGACACAGCTTTCATGGAGCTCTCAGTCACAAAAGCAGCCCAAGGTCATCTGTGTCACCCAGATGCAGGATCCCTGGGCATTTCACCTATTTGACTTAGCACTGCCTGAAAACCTGCTCTGTTTGGCACCTACAGAAAGATTCCTTAGCCACAAAATTCCAGGATGTTTCCAAAGAGCATTGCAGGGCTTTCTCATTTCATTCAGAAAGAATGCTTCTAGGAGTAATCTCTCTAGCAACCTGTATTTCTTGTCCTGCTTTTGCATAATTTACACAGACTTTTGACATTATTCAGTTGATCCTGGTTATGAACCTGTATATCTAAATAATCTTTATCTTTCATTTCAATAATATAAACAGAATTCAAAGCAGGTATCACAGCATTGCAAGTATTATTACATAGACAGCTTGTGTGTGTAGGAAGATATTTCATTATGCCTTTAGCGTCTTCTTACTCTGAAGACAAGAGATGAAGGGATTGGGCTATCTCAATGTTCTATAAATGAGAATTGTCAGAAGCAAAGATTTTGCTGAGCACCTCCTACTCAGGCATATAGCAGCAGGTTGCTAAGACTAAACATTTGGATTCCCCTTTCCAGCACATGCAGGCAATGGTATTGGAACACTCAGGACAATTTCAGGGGGCTTGTTGGCTTTTACCCATGCATCAACATTGTCAGAAATAACAGACTTGTAGGAAAACAGCATAACCTTGACTGGATAATGCTCCCTATTTTAGGGTGGAGTACAGTAGTTATTTATACCTGCACATCATCACATGCAAAAAAACACCTGAACCTAAAAAGCACCACAAGAATCTCTTATTTCCCTGTGAGAGTGAAGCCAGTGTTTTACGCTACTTTGCTGCCTTAGCAGCCCAGTCAGAGAATGAAGTGGAATAATCTTCACCTTGACACAAGCAGCTCAAAGCTACGGATGCTGTGGGAACTTGTCTGAGTATCAGTTTTTCTGCACCATGCTGCCTTCATGCTTGGCCTCAGTCTGTCAGTGTTGCTTGAAATTGGAGCCTGGAGCAGACTGCTGACACAAGTGGAACAGAAAGCAGCAGTGTAACTAATGCACACAGTCATGTGTTTGGGCTTGTTAGCCTTGCTTGTGTTGAGAAAAAGGACTCGAAAATCCATGATCTGCTGTCTTGGAGTTCAACGTGACTGCTAACACAGGTAGGAAGCCTCTGAAAATGAAAAAGATCATACTTTTAACAGAAGATAAAACTAATATAGCAGGGAAGGGGAGGGGAGGTGGCGGATTGGGGGACCTTCTATCTTCTTAAAGCATAATGGTTACTAAGTGTGAAACTCCCACGTCTTTAAATTACTGTTTACTGAGACACTTCCATGAATCAATTTCTGCAAATTGCTGTCCCATTTTAACTTCTCTCTAGGTATCCTCTAACCCAGTGTCCTGCACTGACTCTGAATGTAAGAAGTGGCTGCCACTGGCTACTGAATTTCAAAACAACAAAGATTAGGCTGGGTTTAAAACAGAGGGGAAAAAAAGAGAAAGCATCCGAGAGGAGAAGGATGTATTTTTTTTCCTTCCAATCACTAAACATGTGGCAGTATGGCACATTCTAAGACAGCGTGAGCAGGACTTGGTGCCAACATACTGAGACGAGCTGCCTACGACTTTTCATGAAGCTGGAGGTGATAAAGATCCTCTCTAATTGTCTAACAACATCACTGGGCCAGTTATTGGAGTATAAGTGTAAATTTAGCAGCTGCCGGCATGCAGGAGATGTCAGCTGTATATCGTGCATCCTAATGACATGTGATGGTGTTGGCTGAGCCCTCATTTCTCTGTACCAATCACACTCTCAGTGAACTGAAAAAGGCATTTTTTTAGGCATCAGAGCCCTTAGCAGCATCAGCTCTGTGCCACCTCTCAGGCACTGATCCCAGTGACATTGCTGCCAGTGGTAAACCCAAGCAAGCAAGGCCTGGTCTTTGTCACAGATACACATTTTCATACTCATGCAATCTTTGAAGAGTCCATACAAGAGCTCACAAGGGGACACTGCTGACAGAACTGCAGAAATGATTCAGCTGAAAAATAACCTTAACAAAACATACTGCAAGGATTACACTAAATAATTTGTCTGTTCCATGCAGTTAGGTGTATGAATGCAAATTTATATTTCTTTACTATTTATGCCCAAGCATCAAAACTAATTTTAAACTTGACTATCATTTTTAATCTAGATGAGTTTATTCCCGTGGCTTACCTTTTTGTGAAGCACAACATTTTAAACAAAATTATATTTCTAGCAGCCTCTGCCATGCATTGTTGCTGGTTTTGATCAGCCTCTGGCACTGCTTTCCAGCTGGAGCTCCAGACTGGATCTTGTTGCCTCATGAGTACCCAGCCCACAGCTCTAAACAGGGCATTTCATTTATCTAACCCACCAAAGCATAAAATCCAGGTGGTGACAAAAAGATGGCCCATTTCAACCAGCTCTCTCCCCCAGAATCTGCCTGGTCTGTGACTCAGTGCTAGAGAAAAACAAGACATGGGGATGTTCCCCAGTAAAACACAGAAGTGCCTGTTCTGCTCATCTCTGGCTGTGGACAGGCCAGCTGCTTACAAGGGCAGAACAGGAAGCTGGCAGTGATTCCTTCTCAGATCCCCTTCCAAAAAAAAAAAAAAAGCTGCTGAATGTTGAATGGCTGTGCCCTTGCACTTTGCAAGGGCCTCTGCTCACTTGGCAGACAAAGTGCAGCCAGCAGGGCTGCTGACCAGCCAAGCCAGGGCATCTCTTCTGCTGTGTAAGCTACAGCTCCAGAGTAGTCCTTCTTCTCCCACAACTTTCAATTTCCTCAGCACTAGATCATCAAGTTGTGCAACAGTGTAACAGGAATGATTTTTTAATGTGAAAGGCCCTGCTTCTAAAGCCAGAGGTAAAGAGATCATAAATCTTAAGAAGTAGCTCATTAAGGAAGCTGGAATTAAGCACAAGTGAGTAGGAATTTTAAAGATGACATTCTAATTTTTTCATTCATATTATTGATACTGCAATCTTCTATTAATTTCCCTATAATTTGTGTATGCACTTAGAAGAATATATTCTCCCATCCATCTTGTCAGGCACTCAGGATCTTATCAGCAGCAGACTGAGAATAACTCAAGGTTAGTAAAGAGAAAGCTGCAGCCACACCCACTGTCACAGGGAAGTCTGAGTGCTTCTCTGGCAAGTACATCACAATTTTCTAACACAGGATGCACACAAATCCTGTAGCTTCACAGCTTGCCACCCAACACCCCCACAGCCTGCTCCTTACTTCGGTTGAAGTGCCTTAAACACACCACTGAAAATGTCAGTGAATAAATCAATATCATCAAGAGGAGAGTGCTGTTGATGCACCACTGCATGACTTGTGAAGAGAGGAACAGAACTCCTGTCTGCAGTGGTTTTGCTTGGATGGCTACTACTCCTGACACCTTGCCCCTAGAGAAGAGAAAAGTGGTGGGATGTTAGTCTTATTTCAACTAACCATCCTCTAATTCATCTCAAAGCTTGGAAAACATCACAAACCATCTTCAGGATGTGCCATAGCAGACAACTAAATTGCTTATTTAGAGAGGACAGGAGTAATTTTCAAATAACCATTTTCAGCTGGTTCTTTTCATCAACGACCTGCTGCCCTAGAAGACACTGCTTACCTGCAATGAGGAAGACAAAAGCTCTGGGACCACAGCCAGTAGGTGCAGGTGGTGGGAAGGAGTAGAAGAGACATGTCTCCACCTGGGGAGGTGCAACATAACCAGGTAGCTTCAGAAAGGCTGAGATGCAGTGTCATGGTAGACCTGAAGGGTCAAAATAGGCCTATACATGTGCTGGCTTGCCCAGATTTTTTTCTGCTCTCCTTCCTTCTGTTTGGGGAAAAGCAACCACCGGAAAAAGGACAAAAGACTTGGAGCCACAGAGTCTGAGCACTCTGGCTTACTCAACTTGTTTTTCTCCTGCTTGTATCCCATAGTAAACAAGGTGCATGCACCTGCTGTGTGCTAAGACTGTGCTAGGCCTGTGCTCTCTCCCTACATGGTCATAGCAAACCTATGTGTCTCTCTAAATATGGGAATAGCAAACCTGTGGCTTCACACAAATATGATAAAACTCAGCTTATTCCCACACTGATTGGATAAGCTAATTATGTCCAAAGGTCCAACCAATTGATATAAAAACAGATGAGCAGGTAACACAACGTGCTTTTTCTGTTACTCTGTGTTTAACTGATATTCTGTGTTCTGCTGTATCCGTGCCTGTGATGCCTACCGGCAATGCTAATGCCTTATTATATATAGCAACATAAGCTATAGTCCAGCCTGGTACTGCTTCAAGTTTACCAGGAGCAACTTGAATTGCTTTCATGCAATATCTGCATATAACAGCCAGGGTGACACACACCTGCTGAGACACATCGCAAGACATCTGCCTGCACCTGCCAGAGCAGCCCTGCATCTCCAATGACAAGCAAGCCCTGAAGGCATGCAGATTGTCGAAAGCCAGGACCAGGTCAGAAACAGTCACCACCTCCTCCTTCCCCCAGCAGCCTGTGGAGCCTGTGGTGAATCAGAAGTCTCAGTAGTGGCCAGTGGCCCGACTGGCCAGAAAGGTGACAGAACTCTCTGCAAGTGTTTTGGGTACTGTCTCAATTTATTGCTATCCTTGCAATTTGAGAAAATAATGTTTGTGAGTAAATACCTGAAGTTTTGCATTTACCTAGCTTCTGCAGAGGGGCCCTGAGTCCATCTAGTGGCCAAGCTGTAATTAACCACAAAAAAACCCTTATCTTCCAGTTAATTGAGTCCAACTGAATCCAATCATTTATGCATATTGACAGTTAAGACTAGATCTAGATATAATTTATGTAATGCGTTCCATGTCCCTTACAAAAGAACCAGTTTATTATTAAAAATTAGTGGTCGGGGTGGAAAAGTTTGAATATCAAAATTAATAAACAATATTAATTTTAGAAAAACCATATTGCATTAATGAATCAGAACCCCTTCCATTGGATGCAGCAGTAGCAAATGGGAAGCACTCTTGTGGGCTTTGTGACAAAATGGTGTGAAGCAGCATTTACAAAAGATCCAGTAAAAACAAATGAGTGGTTCATACTTTTCAGTGCAGCTGTGCTTCACTACTTGTGAACTCAGACCAGGGGCCAAGAGCGCTTTGCCACTGTGATCCTCACCCTCCTGATGCTTTGCAGGCAACCAAGTAATTAGCCAACACAAACACCTTTCTTACAGGGAAAAAAAAAAAAAAGTCTTCAACAGAGAATTTTATTGTGTGACATGGTCTACTTGCCATTACTAAGTAATCTTACATTATGCTGTGCTTACCTATTATGCTGTGCCTACCCATTTTTAGCCACTTAGCCACTACTTTGCTTTGGAATTAATATTTTTTTTCCACCATGGTTTTCAGGGTTTTCTTGGTTTTTGGTTTGTTTTTGGTTTGTTTTTCTTTTGGGGGGGGGGAGTGTGTGTTTGATTTGTTGTGTTTTGTGTGTTTTTGTTTGTTTGTTTAATGCTTCTTTGTGCATTGTCACATTATCTGGTGACTATGAGATACCACAGTTTAAGATCCTTATGGCATCAAAGAGGGTGTGAAACAAGCTCACTACTCTAGGCTTCAAGGGAGCAGACTAGATGGTTGCACTCAGAGAGCAGCAGTCAATGGCTCAATGTCTGGATGGAGACCAGTGACAAGTGGAATCCCTCAGGGGTCAGTGCTGTTCAACTGGGACTTGTGCTGTTCAACATTTTTGTCAGTGATATAGACAGTGGAATTGAGTGCACCCTCAGCAAGTTTCTGATTGACACCAAACTGTATGGCCCAAATAACACACAGGAGGGAAGGGATGCCATCCAGAGTGACTTGGACAGTCTTGACAGGTGGGCCCAAGACAACTTCATGAAATTCAAGAAGGCTAAGTGCAAGGTCCTACACTTGGGTTGAAGCAATCCCAGACACAAATATAGGCTGGGTGAGGAGTGGCTTGAGAACAGTCTTGAGAAAAAAAGGCTCCATGGAGATTTTAAAACAGCCTTCCAGTACCTGAAGGGGGCCTACAAGAAAGCCAGGAAGGGACTTTTCACGAGGACTAGTAGTGATAGGACAAGAGGGAATGGCCTTAAACTTGAGCAGGGTAGATTCAGACTGGATATTAGAGAGAAAATCTTTATAGAAAGGGTGGTGAGACACTTGAACAGGTTATCCAGTTGCAGATGCCCCCTCTGTGGAGGTGTTCAAGGCCAGGTTGGATGATGCCTTAAGCAACCTGGTCTAGTAGAAGGTCTTCCTGCCTGTGGCAGAGGGATTGGAACTAGATGATCTTTAAAATCCCTTCCAGCCCAAACCATTTTTTGATTTTAGATGTTTCTGTGCTCTGTTCTGATGTAAAATACCTTCAGGTTGCATTCAATGCCTTGGGGCACATTCATCATTAGCTCTTCTCTGGTAATTCAAGTGTTTCTTGGCTGGCACTATTCTACTTGAGATACAAATGCCTGAAGACTCTACTAAAATCCAGACAACAAGAAACTTCCTCTACTGAGCTGCCAAATACCCAGCACCAATTACACACCACACCGGTGTTGCTCTTTGCTTCAGAGTGTAACCAAACAATCCTTTTTATTGTCTTCTGTTGAGACCAGTCCCATGCTGGTTCAGCCCCCATGCCCAGTTGCAAGGACTGGATTTATACCAGCCCAAAGGGCAATGCAGCCTCAGCTCTCAGGGCATGGGGCCAGAGCAGAACAGAGCAAAGCTCCGCAGCAGCCACCCTGCAGTGGTGGCCCATGTCTGCACTGGGGTGTGCTAACTTCAGCAAGGGCAAACAGCCTTGCTGCATGGGGAGATGCCAAGCTGCCATCGCCTCCTTCTTTGTGCTGGCTCCTCATTTCTCACAGGGACTACACAAGCTACCAGGCTGCTGAGCAATATCCCTCACCAATCCCCAGCCCTGCAATGGTGAGGCCAGGCTGCAGCAGAGGCTGCTGCCAAATGGCACTGTGAGCTGGGAGACAGTGAGGGCAGAGCCCTAAGGGTGGCAGGTCACCAGAGTAAGTGGTCCCATCACCTTGGAAATGTTCTTCACCATTTCTGCAGGCTCAGCTGCAGCAGCCAAGCACTGCTATGGGGCTATGCTGACTGCTGGTGCCTTCAGCTTCCCCATATGTGTTAATATATTTCTTTCCTCTGCCTTCAGGATGAGTGTCATCTTCCTTCAGGAGCATCATAAGACTTTATAAGGGACCCTGCTTTTCTATCTGGTGTGCTTGTATCTATTGTCAGAGTGACATCAGCTGGGAAAAGCTGGTACTGGACCAGAAAGCTATTTTAAAGACATCTCTTTCCCTGCCGAAGTAATTTGAACTGTGGTTATTCACATTATGAATAAATTCTTCATACAGATAATGAGCAAGAGAAAACTGGAGTGTGACAGTGATGATCAGCCTGGTTGTAGGTCAGAGGTGAGCACAATGGGGGTTTCTCTTTTCAGTCATACAGGAGCAAAGCTTCCGCATCAGCTGTTTTTTTGGGGCTGGAGGTGGTAATTATACTGATGGGATGGCTGCTTAATAGGAATTCTTTTGGACTTTCTGGTGGCAGCAATTGTATTTTACCGCTATATTCTGGCTACAGGCTTCTCATTAAAAGGAAAGGCAGTTGTAACACGAGGCTAAGTGATTCAACACATGTTTATAATGATTTCTGCTTCTGTCTGGCACTGCAAATTACTATGCAAGATCCTAATGTCTTTCATATGATTTGGGCATAAATCAGGATGATATTTCTTTTTGAAAGATATCAACAATTGCTGTAATGTACCTTGGGCAGTCCTGGCATAAGCATGGGAGCAGGAAATATATCAAGATGTTTTCTTTGGCAATAAAAGCATTAATTCTTTGTTTCTGAATATATGACAGCGGAGATTAGATAAATTCTTCTCAAAGAGGAAGACAGGTGAAGAAATCCCTGGAGACTCAGATTAGAACTGAAAAAAAATATTCTTTTTTCTTGGGACAGGAGACTAATATATGCAAATTTTTTTTTTTTTTTTTTTTTTTT
>VWZI01014492.1:14704-48180 GCA_013396835.1 Psilopogon haemacephalus
TTTTATTGAAGAGTTTCCAAGGTAATGTAAAGAAAGAGAAGGAGAAAAGTGCTTACCAGGGTAAATAGCTCCACTAATTCCCAAATTATTTATGAAAGTCAGATTGAGTGGTGTAGTGGGTTTGCAGTGACCTGCCCCCCCCACCTTTTAGAACCCCGGCTAAAACTCAGAAAAACACACTGAAAGTTAATAAATGAAGCTTATATTTACAGCAATGCAAATATACAAGCAAATATTTACAAGATATAACAGATATTTACAGAAATATACAGTAAAATAGAAATACAGACACCACACCCCTCCTGGAGACCAAAATCCCCAGGAGAGGGAAACCAAACCCCACCTACCACCTCTCCCTTGTACCCCCAGCCTTATCTTACCACTTGATGATGCTGCAGATAAGCTGAAGATCGGTCAGAAAGATTAGTGGCAGGAAGGAATGAATGGTTTTAGTAATTTTACTCTGAATTAGTTCAAAGGCAGAGAGACAAAGGAAAGAAGCTGGTGAAGCCTGCCCGGGACCCAGAGCCGACTGAACTGCGCAAGCACACTGGCTTATCTGGATGTTTTGGGAACATTCTAAAACAACCTTCTTTCTTCTCTCTCATTCAAAACTGGGTGAAGGGACACAGTGTTTAATTTCTCACTCTCAGGCAGCAGTCTAATTTTTCACACAAATTCTCCAATTAGCTCAAACCAACACAAGTGGTATGAAGTCTGAGAGTTCCTCTGCAGTGAATAGCATCTGGCAATAGAAAACTGCAGGAAGAGTGCAGAGCATTACAGCATACTACCCTCCAGCAAGAGCTCCTCTATGGTCACAAGGCCAAATGCAGTTTGAAAAAATTGAACACAGGATTGCCAGGTATGTAGAGGCTGCAGAATCAAAGTCTTTAAATGCATTATTTAAAATGCTTCCTTGAGTAATACTGTGATTTAACAGTGTATTGGAAGCTGTCCCCTCCCTGGGATCATCACTCACCAGGCATATCTGTCACCTGATACTGAAATAACTCCACACAGGATGCCCAAAGTTTAATTAGAGCAGATTTTTCAAAATCCTTCAGTGAAACCCAGATAACAAAACATGAACTCTTCCCAGGTGAACACTATTGAAAGTGAAAGAGGATACATTTATCTGTTTATTCTTCCTGACACAAATGCCAGATGCCTCAGTCAGCAGCTAGCAAGGATATAACCAAGAACTACCTTAACATAATCTGGTTTATTTACAGAGGCTCTGCAAGATGTGAAGACAATCCCTTGGCGTGCAGTGCTGGGCTGCTCCCAGACTGCAAGCAGCAGCTATGGCTCTCACCATGTTTTGCTCAGGTGCTCATTCAGCTGATTTTCTTTGTGTCCCTGCGTTTTGTTTTTCAGTGACAGTTCCAGTTCCCTTCCCTCTGCTTTGCCTACACGTTCAGCCAACATCAATGTTCTATTTTCATGCCCAGCCTCACAGCTGACATTTCTGAACAGCTTTGCACCTCTTTATTTCTTCCCTCTACTTGTGCTCTTCATATATGCCTATAGTACACTTTACAAATAAATAAGTAAAAAAACAGTCATCCTTTCAGCTTTGTCTACTGCACAGTGAAGTCCAAAGGGTGCAATATTATCCAGCCAAGCAAAACTAGAGGGACTTCCCTCCCGTATATATATATATATATACACGTGTGTGTGTGTGTGTGCCTGTGTGTGAATCACAGAACCTTAGAGGTTGGAAGGCACCTCCAAAGATCATCAAGTCCAACATCTCTGCCAAGTCATGATCACCTAGGGTAATTTGCACAGGAATGTATCCAGGTGGGTTTTGAAAGCATCCAGAGAAGGAGACTCCACAACCTTTCTGTTTCAGTGCTCTGTCATCCTCACTATAAAGTTTCTCTTCATGTTGAGGTGAAACCTTCTTGACTTCGTTGTGACAATTAATGAGGCAGGAATTATAAAATATGTAGTTATTTTATTTCCAAAAAAACCCACCCACAAGCTATATATGAACTAGTTAAATTTGGGTTCTCATTTGGTTGGGAAAATCTTCACAAGGTTCTTCACAAGGTTCATATGGGCAATTCATTAATTTAGGAGAATCAGAAAATTGGAAAAGGTTTAGGCACAAAATGGCTTTGCCCCACTTATAAATAGGCAGCCTGGAGCCCTAGGGAAAGTGTTCTACTCACAGCGGTGGAGTAGAATTCAGAGATAGTCCCTGGCTCCTTTGCAGCAGTCTGGGAACTGCTCAGTGTCTTGATTGCTGTTGAGAGGCTTCTAGATCTTCCCAGGCTCTAGCAGGGTGCTGGGAAAGAGGCAGATGAGCTCTGACCTGATCCTGGTTCCTCTTGGCATGGAGGTTTTCAGAGGTGCAGGCAGGATCTCTTGCAGATGTGCAGAGAGCATGATGTCTGTCGGTGGCACTTCTCACCACATCATGAGGCACTTCATGCCTTCTTCTGGTAAACCTGAGACACTGAAGTTTCCAGGTAGTTCAAGCCCAAAACGTCAGGGCTAAGCTGGTCTGAAGTATGAGGCAGAGCAAAACACATTGTCCAAACCAAGAGCAGTGAGACAGAGCATGTTGCCTGAGCAGAGCAGCACACACTGAGGCAAAGGCAGCACAACTGCTTGCAACTCAGCTCAATTTATATTATTTGCCTGAATGTTATGGCTCCTTTGGCCACAGAGATTCACCAATCAAAATGGCATTTGCAAAATTGACCATATTAAGTGAAACCAGGGCTTGCTTACCCTTATTTGGGCAAGACACCAACAAGTACCTAAATACCTGTGGGTACCTATGGGAGTGGTATAATTTAGTATGAAACGATGGCGAACCTTCTAGGAGTAGATGGTAGATTAGATAAATGGAAGTGTAAAGGGAAGGAATACTGGCATAGGTCTGATTTAATTAACCAATATAATTAGTATGCATGGGTTGTAAAAGGTGTGATCTGAACTTACCTGTAAATTGCCATGCCAATAGAATAGTATATATAATTGCACAAGTCTTGCAAATAAATTGTCTTCACAGGAAAAAAACTGTGATGTATGTTCCCATCCTTGCCAGCCTCCCTTCCAATTGCTACAAGTGCTGTACCCCGATGTGGTGGTCTCAATACTGCAGAGAAAGAAGCAGACCGGTAGCAAGCCCAGCTGAACTACAGAAAAACAGCAGACCACAGAGTTGCCTTGTCACACAACATTTTAATCACCTCTACTGTTTTGAGAGAGAGGTGAGCAGCTGGGAACTTTAGTAATCATGGGTCAATATATGACCAAGAAACATAACTCTGTCTTGAGCGGTTTTGCTCACAGCATGGAGGCTTTGGAAATCGTGGAACTGCCATCACCACTGCCACAGAAGCAGGAGGTGCCAAACAACTGGGCACCCCCTATGAACTTCTTTTGAATGCCTTGAGACTGGTTCTCAGGACTCAGAAGCATCTGTGAACAGTCTGTCTTTGTTTGATATTCCTGATCTACCTCTTGGGGATCTCTGTTTCATTGTGGCTTCAGAAGCAGCGAACAGCATCATGTAAGAGCAATGAGACAGGACGCTGTGTCTGCACTGGGGCTGAGGAAAACGGCTGGCACCCACCTCTTGTTCTGCCACCCACCCACCCACTCCCACATCCACTGTGGAGAAGCACCTGAAGATCTGGAGCCAAACAGTTCAAAGCAGAGCTGTTAAGTTTTGCAGGTTCAAATGGCATTGGGACATTCTTTTTTAAGTACAGAATTTGTTCATCAGGCATGAAGTCGAGTTCCAGCCTACACTCTCTTACTATTTAAAATTTTGTAGATGGTTTAAAAGACACAATTGATAAATAGCTACACAGCTGTTTTGGATGTGCCTGTGAATGGTGAATGTGTATGTTTGAGTGCTTTTTTCGTGCTAATTGATAGAAATTGTGGTGTTAAGTTTTTTATCACTGTTTGTTGCTTTGGAGAAAAAAAGGGGGGAAAAACAAACAAAAGGGGAAAAAGCAGCCTACTGCAGGGGAGGGGACAAGCAGACTGGGAGACCTCTTGATATAAACACTGTAGCTTTGTTGGGCCTTGTAACTTTGTAACTATTTAGTATATTGAAATCGCATTATCTTTTGTTAAACTCTGGTGCCTGTGAAGGAAGAGGCTGAAGAAGCTAATTGCTAAGTGTTAATTGCCTTAGTCAAATCATTAAGACCTTGAGGTAAGTAGGAGAACTGTGAAATACTGTGATAAACTTGGTAACCAGGAAAGTAAATTAAGGTGTGAAAGAAATAGCCACTGAATATTTACTTTAAATTTTAAGGAATTTAAGAGTTTTAAGTTTTAACCTTTAAGTGCTAATGTTGTTTTAAGGAATTTAAATATGTTTAACCTTAGGAATGTAGAGATATTTAAGTTAAGGAATTTAAATATGTTAAGTTTAATTTTAGGAATTTAAATACATTAAGCTTAAGTTTAGCTGTTTAAGTCTTAAGGAATTTAAAGATGTCAATGTTAAGATATTTAAGTAGGTTGTATGTGATGTGTTTTTCTGTCTGTCTTGCCTCACGAGAATTTACATATGAATACAAAAGCCTTACAATGGATAAGAAAAATCAGTGTACCCTAAGCACGGGTGAACTTTCTGAAACTAGCAGTCTTTTGCAGCAGCAAGCAATTCACCTGGAATTGGAAGACAGCTGCAGAACTCTTTCTCAGATTGTAACAGAACCTAGGACTTTTTCTGGAACTGAGAGGATGGTGCTACAAACTGAGTTTCTTTGGTTGCTTTAGCACACAAATGAGCAGTAGTTTGCTGATACCATCTGTTCTAGAACTGCAGGATACTATCACCTCTGAGGGGAAAAAGATTCAGATAAGCAATATCTGACTTGTGTAAAATACCTGCAAACATCTGTACAATCCCACAAACAACAGAATGCTTAGGTGAAGGTCTGAAGAATTTGAATTCCTGCAAAAGAGTCCAAGTCCAAAGTTTTTGAAAACTGTAAAAACTGTAAATACGGCTTTATTTCCATATATAGTGAAGAAAGGAGAATTCTGTTTTATTACTGTTTGTTTCTAACATCTGCTTTGTGTATATGAAAAAGGTTTTGTCTTTCAAAATGTACTGATAGGTGTTAACTGTAGCATTCGCATGTTGAACTTTTGAAGGCCATTACCAGAACACAAAGGTGTATCTGTGCCTAATAAGCTTGTCCTGGATAATTTTATCTAAGTTTTAAATTGTATAAGTAGTTTTTAAGCTCTTTCTACACAGACCAAGTGGAAGATTTGTTTCAGTCAAATGCTGTTTCTTATAACTGAAAATACTGAAAATATTTATAACTGAAAATACTGATTTACTTAAAAATATGGAGCATATCAAGTGATCATATAACTACTGGATAAGTTCAGTTATTTTACAAATTAGTAATTCTGTATAATTGTTATTGTGTAATTATTTTACCTTCTGTTATTATCATAGGATCAGTCAGGGTTGGAAGGGACCACAAGGATCAGCTAGTTCCAATCCCCCTGCCATGGGCAAGGACACCCTACCCTAGATCAGGCTGGACAGAGCCTCATCCAGCCTGGCCTTAAACACCTCCAGGGATGTGGCCCCAACCACTCCCCAGGGCAACCCATTCCAGGCTCTCACCACTCTCATGCTGAAGAACTTCCTCCTCACATCCAATCTGAATCTCCCCACCTCCAGCTTTGCTCCATTCCCCCTAGTTCTGTCCCTGCCTGATATCCTAAGAAGTCCCTCCCCAGCTTTTCTGTAGGCCCCCTTCAGATACTGGAAGGCCACAATAAGGTCACCTCAGAGCCTCCTCTTCTTCAAACTGAACAGCCCCAAATCTTTCATCTGGCCTCATAGGAGAGATGCTCCAGCCCTCTGATCATCCACATGGCCCTTCTCTGGACACGCTCCAGCATGTCCACATCCCTCCAGAACTGGACGCAGGGTGGAGTAGAAGGGGAGAATCACCTCCCTCGACCTATTTCCCATACTTCTGATGCAGCCCAGGATCTGGTTGGCTTTCTGGGCTGCAAGTGCATACTGCTGGTTTATGTTGAGCTTCTCCCCCACCAGCACCCTCAAGTTCCTCTCCGCAGGGCTATTCTCCAGCCAGTCACTGACCAGCCTGTATTTGTGCTTGGGATTGCCTCAAACTAGATGCAGGACCTTGCACTTGGCCTTGTTGAACCTCCCAAGGTTGGCTTGTGCCCACCTCTGCAGCCTGTCCAGGTCCCTCTGGATGCCATCCCTGCCCTTCAGCCTGGCTGCTTCATCACACAGCTTGGTGTTGTCAGCAAACTTGCTGAGGGTGCATTCAATGCCTCTGACCATGTCACCCATAAAGATGTGTGTTAGTTTGAGCTAATTGGAGAATTTGCGTGAAAAATTAGACTGCTGCCTGAGAGTGAGAAATTAAACACTGTGTCCCTTCACCCAGTTTTGAATGAGAGAGAAGAAAGAAGGTTGTTTTAGAATGTTCCCAAAACATCCAGATAAGCCAGTGTGCTTGCGCAGTTCAGTCGGCTCTGGGTCCGGGCAGGCTTCACCAGCTTCTTTCCTTTGTCTCTCTGCCTTTGAACTAATTCAGAGTAAAATTACTAAAACCATTCATTCCTTCCTGCCACTAATCTTTCTGACCGATCTTCAGCTTATCTGCAGCATCATCAAGTGGTGAGATAAAGCTGGGGGGAGGAGGGAGAGGTGGTACAGGGGAGTTTGGTTTCCCTCTCTTGGGGATTTTGGTCTCCAGGAGGGGTGTGGTGTCTGTATTTCTTTTTTACTGTATATTTCTGTAAATATCTGTTATATCTTGTAAATATTTGCTTGTATATTTGCATTGCTGTAAATATAAGCTTCATTTATTAACTTCCAGTGTGTTTTTCTGAGTTTTAGCCGGGGTTCTAAAAGGTGGGGGGGCAGGTTACTGCAAACCCACTACAAGATGTTAAACAAGGCTGTTCCCAGGACTGATCCCTGAGAGACTCCACTTCTCACTGGTCTCCACTTGGACATGGACCTATTGACAGCCACTCTTTGGGTGCAGCCATCAAGCCAGTTCTTTATCCATCTGGTGATCCACCCATCAAACCCACGTTTCACCGGCTTGGAGACCAGGATGTGGTGCAGGACAGTGTCAAAGGCTTTGCTCAGGTCCAGGTAAATTACATCAATTGCTCGCCCCTCATCTATTAATGTTGTGACCTGTTCATAGAAGGCCACCAGACAGGGTCTGCCCTTGATGAAGCCATGCTGATTGGACCCAATCACCTCTTCCCTATTCTCCTGTTTCAGTAGCTTGAAAAAGCTAGGTTCATGGCTAAGCAGATGAACTAATGAAACTGCTTTGGTTTACTATTAGTAAACATATGTCTGTTACATACGTTATTTTATGCTCGACATGGTTATGTAGAAATTGTTGGGTTTTGTTACTACTTGTTGTACTTTTGTGTATAGCTTATTGTCTACTGTTGCTTGTCATAATTTTTGATGCATCAATTTAATATATATGTAACCATGGATTATGATCCATAGTTGTAATTGATGGACAGAAGTATTATTGTATTGCAAGCACCTTTTCTAAGTGATAAAAAAGCGGGGATATAGCATATAGAGTTATATTTTTTTAAAACAGTGGTGTTTTTAAAATATATAATTAAAGGCATGTTTTGCCCACCTCCTGGCATATGTCTATATGACAGGGTGTATATAAGTAACCAGAGCTGACACAACATGGTAATCAATCGTAAATGGAGATGTCCACTAAAAAATTGATGCCTTGCTGTCTCAAATTCTGGACTATACTCCACCACTGTGGATAGAGTAAGTAAAACAAATTTGTTTAAAAAAAAAAAATTAAAAGAGGAAAATATGGGACTGGTATAGTTTAGTATGAAACAATGCTGAGCCTTTTAGGAGTAAGTGATAGATTAGATAAATGGAAGTGTGAACTGAAGGAATGCAATGTGGGCATAGGTCTGATTTAATTGACCAATGTAATTAGTATGCATGGGTTGTAATAGGTGTGATCTGAATTTATCTGTAGATTGCCATGTGAATAGAACTTGAAGTGTGTATAAGTGTACAAGTATTGCAAACAAATGTCTTCAAGGGAAAAAAACCTGTGGAGTCCCTGCCTGCCTCTCCCTACGATTGCTACAAGTACCTGTTTATCACTTTGGGAGGGGACATAATGGCCCAAGCCTTTGTTTTCCTCCAGCCCTTGCTTCCCCCATCACCAGAAGGGTGGGGCAAGCCAGGACATATTTTAGACTTTTTAGCCTTTCAGGACAATTCTCTTTTCCAGTTTGTAGCCATTGCTCCTTATCTTATGCTGCTGACCAGCAAAAAGAGATTGGCACCATTCACTTGACACCCACCTCTCAGATATATGTGCACATTGATGAGATCTCTTCTCTTCTCTTCTCTTCTCTTCTCTTCTCTTCTCTTCTCTTCTCTTCTCTTCTCTTCTCTTCTCTTCTCTTCTCTTCTCTTCTCTTCTCTTCTCTTCTCTTCTCTTCTCTTCTCTTCTCTTCTCTTCTCTTCTCTTCTCTTCTCTTCTCTTCTCTTCTCTTCTCTTCTCTTCTCTTCTCTTCTCTTCTCTTCTCTTCTCTTCTCTTCTCTTCTCTTCTCTTCTCTTCTCTTCTCTTCTCTTCTCTTCTTCTTCTCGACTAAACAGCCCCAGGTTTCTCAGTCTCTCTTGGTAGGGGAGATGAGTGCTCTCTGTCTCTTTATATGTAAGTATGTATTACATTTATAAGCTTGCACAGCATTTCTGTGGCAGGACATGTTCACTCATCCAGCAGAAGTCAGTTTTATTCCAGTGCTGTGCGAAGTCCCTTTGATTTCTCTGGCAGAGCTCGCCTTCTGGTCCACAGAAAACCTTGTCTGTATTGCCTCTTGTCTGTATTGACACTTGTCTGGTTTTATAGGCTTTTAAAAACTATTTTCAGAAATTAATATCAGTATTTTCAGCTTAGTGGCATAATCAGGCTATCAGTGTGGCACTGCATTCTAGCTGGTTGCCAACCATTCCTGAAGAGGAACTATATTATTTTGGACAAAATATTTCAAGAGCAACAATGAAACTAATGAGAATATGTTAAAACTAATTTTCCAAGCAGTCCATGAATCATAACTCTCTCCTATTTTCTCCTGCTTCTCCAGTTGAGCAAAACTCAGCAAGAAGACAGTCCACAAAAACATAACATTGATTGCAAAAAATAGGCTGAATTATGGTGAATTTTCCTACCCAGGCACATCAATTTGAGCATGATTGCACTTACTCAGCTCTTCAGTTTCACAGAATGCCTGAACATTTATTCTTTATAACCCCTTAGATGTAACTGGCCCATGGACTGAAAAGTCATTACAGCAGGAAAGGCAGACATGTCTCCATTTTAAAAACCCCAAACTTCTCCACTAGAAGTATTCAGCATCTGATTTTTTTTTTCCTAACTTCATTCTTATAGAGCTCACTTTAGGCCTGGTGAATTATTCCTGAGGATAAGTTCAAGCTCAAGCTCCTTTTACAGTTTACAGATCCTCGTTGGGTACAGTTCAGGTCATTTTATTAATTTATAGTTTGTAAGCCAAACTGCTTCCCTCAGCAGTCTTTAGTGGACAAGAGCCAGGAGAGACTCCAGTTACACAAGGAGTTTCACATCCTTCCCAGCTATCTCTAAACTCTGTTCACTGATCTCAACTGGGAAATCAAAGTCCTGAGGCAGATAATACAGATTCCTGCATGGGGCTTAGGAAGCAGGGAGTGTGCTTCACTTTGGAAATAAAGCCACTTTGAGTTTCTGGACTAAACCATTGGTTTTGTAAGAAACATAAGTTAATAAATAGTATCCTTCCTGTCCTAGCTCTGAAGTTTAAACAACTGCATCCTGTAGGTGTCTGTGCTGGTTTCAACTAATTGGAGCATTTGAATTAGAAATTAGACTATAGGCTGAGAGAGGAAAGCACTGACAATGCTACTTCACTCAGAGCTTTACTGTTTTAAGAGTTGTAACCTAAATATAGATAAGTTAGACTGCTTCAGACCTCTCTGGGCTGTGGCTGGCTCCTTGCATGGCTCCTTTCTCTCCCTGCCTTTTGTAGCTGATTCTGAATAATTCCACTAACTTTTCCTACTGCTAACCTCCCTGGCTGATCTACCTTTGCCTATCTGCTGCATTAACAGATGGTGAGGTAAGACTGGGGAAGGAGGGAAAGTGGTGGGGTGGTTGGTGACCCCTCTTGGGATTTTGATCTCTGGGAGGGGTGTGACGTTTCTGTATTACCTTTTTACTGTATATATCTGTAAATATCTGTTATAGATTATAAATAATCAGCTTGTATATTGTGCATTGCTGTAAATATAAAGCTTCATTCCTTAACTTCCAGCTGACTGAGTCCTAGCCTGGGTTATTTCACAGTGTGGGGGGGCAGGCAACTGTCAAACCACTACAGTGTCTTTCCCTCTAGTTAATCTCATTAAAGCTCATCTCTTGCATTCTCCCTTTTCCAGACTCATTTTTCCCATGCATGCTGTTATCCTCTTTCACTCTTACAAGATTTTTTAAAAACATGTTTTTTTCTCTTGTTGTCTTCTGTAGCTGAAGCTTTTTCTGCAGCTGAAGCTTTTTGCAAACCCAGTTCTTATGAAGCATTTCCTGCAGTGTCCTTGAAAATGAAAATATTGAAAAACTGAAGGTTACCAGGATGAAGGAGTAAATAGCTAATCAACATTTTTTTCCATCCTAGAATACCTTTCCTAACTGGGAGGAATTTCAATAGATCTTCTACTATCCAAGAAACAATTTCTTTAGCACCATCCAGGCTTGATTCAATTATAACTGGTAATTGAGAGACATTACATATTCTATTATAATAGATATAATTTATATAATTTGCTTTTTGCCTGCTGAGATGGAGGTATTCTACTTCGATTGGTGAATTCTGACATGTAATCCACACAGGACTAGAACGGCAGCTCCTACATACTAATCTCTTCCATTTAGGCTATAAGGCAGGTCACAAAGCTAAGAAAAAAACACAAACATGTCTTAAGATTCCAGATTTATTATGGACAATGGGAAATTTTTTTTTAAGTAGTAAAGATTCTCAGTTAACTTAGATCATTAGTAGCAAATACCTGAAGCAATTTAATAAACAAAATTAAATGTTTCCACAAGTTTTCACCCTCACTGAAGCTGTGCTAAATTAAACAAACATTTTTTCCTGCTGCTTCTACAATGCTAGCAACCTGAAAATGACTGTAAATAAGTTTATATTTTATTACTATCTGCTGCAAAGAAGTTGTTCTGTAAGTCAAGAACTCTTGGGCAATTATAAACTAATGCACTGCAGGTAGTTTCATCTGGTTTTGATAATGTGAGACAGTTATTTACACAAGGATTCCAGTTTATTCTGATACAGAATTATCTCCTCTTTAAAGCTGTCTTTGCATTTATAAGCTGCACAACTAATTTGTATATACTATGACCTTTGTATTCTTTCCTTCCCATTATAGTCACTTACAGAGACACCACCTACATAAAGAACATAGAATCACAGAATTGTCAGGGCTGGAAGGGACCTTAAGGATCATCTAGCTTCAACTCCCCTGCCATGGGCAGGGACAATGCACACTACATCAGGTTCCTCAGAGCCTCATCCAGCCTCACCCTAAAAACTTCCACAGATGAGGCTTTCACCACCTCCCTGAGCAACCTGTTCCAGTGTTTCGCCACCCTCATGGTGAAGAACTTCTTCCTAACATCCAATTTCAATCTATAAGTTCTAGTTTTGCTCCATCTCCCCTAGTCTTATTACTACCCAACATCCTAAAAAGTCCCTCACCAGCTTTCTTGGATGCCTCCTTCAGATACTGAAAGACTACAATAAGGTCTCCTCAGAGCCTTTTGCTCTCCAGATTGAACAGCCTCAACTCTCTCAGTCTGTCTCCATAATAGAGGTGTTTCAGCCCTCTGATCATCCTCATGGCCTTTTATAGGACATCTTCTGGCACACCCATATCCTTATTGCAATAGGAGCTCCAGAACTGGAAACAGTACTCCAGGTGGAGTCTCACCAGAGTGGAGTAGAGGGGGAGAATCACCTCCCTCGACCTACCGGCCACACTTCTCTTGATGCAGCTCAGGATATGGTTGGTGCTCTGGCTGTTACACTGGTGGCTCATGTTGAGCTTCTTGCCTACCATTGCTCCCAAGTCCCCTTCCTCAGAGCTGCTCTCAAGCTGATCGCTGCCCAGCCCATATTGATGCTTGGGATTGCCCTGACCCAGGTGCAGGATCTTGCACACAACATACTTGGATGCTGTGTGTCACAAACTCTGAACACAACAACTGATTCCTTTGCTTTTCCAAGTAAATGAGAGCTCTTCGGTGGGTTACAGATACATCTTTTGATACCACTGCCATTAGCACCATTTAATTTTATTTTCCAGAAGACTAGTCCAGAAGTAAATAATAACCTTAATTAAAGACAGGCACTCAATATTTGTTTCTTCCTTCTCAGCACCTTTTAAACCTTAGTTTTAAATTATTAATGGCTAAGATGTCAATACTCTAAAATTGCAAGACTGCAAAATTTCAGTTTGGTGCCTGATTAGTTGCTGTGGACTCCAGTGCTGAAATAATGATGCAAAATGTAATGGAGTCATAAGATGTCTAATGTACTGGATCCTGCAGAACATCTCTCAAAATTAGTCAACCATTCTTCTCCTTTAATTATCAAGCAATTTTCTGTTTAGCATCATCTAGATTGAGAATTAACTTTTCCAAAAGACAAAAAACAAACCAACAATAAAACTAACCAACAATTATATCAACAACTGTATTGCAGAAGTCCTGATGCACATGTATTAAACACATAAGCGTTAAAAATGTGTTACATCTTGAAAAACAAAACCCACCAGTCTAGTCAGTAAAATTATTCCTCATAGACTTGTATGCATGGATCTTAGATCATCTTGCTTTAAAAAAAAAAATGCCAGTAATTCCCATAAATCCATGTTAATGGACTTTGTATCATCCTTCTTTCACAATGGAGCCCCGTGTCAACTTATTTTGCTTAAAACTAATAACTGTAAGCTGTTAGTTTGTAATTTCCTACTGTTATTGTTCCAATAATCTCTATTTTTTTCATTCCCTGGTTTTGATCTGGGAAACTATAGACTGTCAGTCTCACCTCAGTGCTGGGGAAGGTCGTGGAGAAGATCACCGTGAGGGCCATCGTGCAGCACAGAGAGGACAACCAGAGGATCAGAGCCAGTCAGCATGAGTTTATGAAAGGCAGGTCCTGCTTTTCAAACCTGATCTCCTTCTATGACAAGTGGACTCGCGTAGTGGATGTGGATGTTGTGTACCTGGACTTCAACAAAGCCTTCAGCGTATTTCTCCACAGCATCATCTTGGACAAATTGGCTGCCAGTCTAGACAGGCACGCTATTTGCTGGGTCCAAAAGTGACTGAATAGCTTGGCCCAAAAATTGGTGGCAAATGGAGTTAAATTCAGTTAGTGACCAGTCACAAGTGGTGTTCCCCAGGGCCAGTTGCGGGCCAGTTCTATCCAACATCTTTATCTATGACCTTGGTGACGGGATCAAGTGCACCCTTAGTAGGTAGGCAGACAACACCAAGGTGAGAGAGTATTAATCTGCTGAAAGTGAGGAAGGCTCTGCAGAGAGGGCTGGATTCATGGGCTGAGGCCACTTCTATGATACTCAAAGAGGCTATGTCCTGGGTCCTGCACTTTGGTCACAAAACCCTTGGGACACAGTGGCTTGAAAGTAGCTTGGCAGAAAGGGATCTGAGAGAACTGTTTGACAGACTGCTGAATAGGAGCCAGCAGGGTGCTTGTGTGGCCAAGGCCAACATCACCCTGGCTTGCATCAGGAATGGTGTAACCAGCAGGACCAGGGAAGTGGTAAAGCCTCTGCTTGGCAACAGTGAGGCTGCAGCTTAACTACTATGTTCAGTATTGGGCCTCTCTCTACAAGGACACTGATGTGCTGAAGTGTGTTCAGAGAAGGGCAACAAAGCCGGTTAGGAGCCTGGAACACAAGTCCTGTGAGGAGTGGCTGAGGGAGATGGAGTTGTTCAGATGAGAGGCTGAGGGGAGACCTTACTGCTCTCTACAGCTACCTGAACAGAGGTTGTAGTGAGGTGAAGATCAGCCTCTTCTCTCAGGTAACAAGTGACAGGATGAAAGGAAATGGACTTAAGTTGCACAATTGGAGGTTTAGATTGAATATTAGGAAAAAAATTCTTAACTGAAAGGGTCACTGAGCACTGGAACTGGCTGTCTAGAGAAGGGTGGAGTCACCATCCTTGAAGGTGTTTAAAAGATGTCTGGATGAGTTGTTTTGGTACATGGTCCACCCATTACGTACAGGTTATGGTTGGACTTGATGATCTTAAGGTCTTTTCCAACCAGACGATTCTACAATTCCATTGTCACAATAAAAATTTCAGTTTGAAAATGGGAATTCCAAACCAGACTTAGAGTGATATAAAGTCACTAATAAACACAAACAGAAGCTCCTCCAGTCAATGAGATACTGTAAGTTTGTTAAGTGTTCTTTAGAAGAAGGTTGACAACATTTTGAAGTATTCTAAAATATTATCTCCAGTCCATTATATGCTGTTGCTGCTAAGCTAAACATTTTGAAATCAAATGATCTGGTAGGTGTAAAGATGACAAAATATTTCGGTCTTCAATTTGGCAGTCCAGATGGAGGAGTTCAGAGGTATAATGAGAATATTTTTATTGAGACACAATATAAAACATGGTGCCAACAGTACCATCACCATTTTTATCTTTGAATCACAGAATGGTTTGGGTTGGTAGGGACCTTAAAGATCATCTAGTTCTAAGCCAGCTGCCATGAGCAGGTACACCTTCTGCTACACTAGAATGTTCAAGGCCAAGTTGGATAGGACCCTTTCAGGGAAGGACATATCCACAGGTTCTCTGCAAAACCTGCTAGTGTTTAATCACCCTTACAGTGAAGAATTTCTTCTTTGCATCTCATGCAAACCTACCCTCTTTCAGTTTGAAACTGTTACCCTTTCTCCTATCACTACACCCCCTGATAGAGCTGTCCCCCTCCCCATTTCTGTCAGCTCCCTTCATGTACTGGGTGAGATAAAGGTCTGTGTCTCCAGGCTGACCCCCAACATTCAAACTGTCCCCATAGGAGAGGTCTTTTGGCTCCCCAATTTTTATGGCCTTCTTCTTGACTCTCTTGAGCAGGACTCTGTCTTTCTTGTGCTGTGGACTGCAGAGATGGACACAGTAG
Organism: Psilopogon haemacephalus; assembly: GCA_013396835.1. Classification (NCBI taxonomy): domain Eukaryota; kingdom Metazoa; phylum Chordata; class Aves; order Piciformes; family Megalaimidae; genus Psilopogon; species Psilopogon haemacephalus. Next base: position 30,007 of record VWZI01014492.1, read on the forward strand.
GATCTCACAAAGAGCTATGTCAAGCAACATAGCTTGCCTACTCCATACCCTGGGTAACCAGGGCCATTTCCCCCATCTCCCTCTTACCACTGACATACATATAGAAGCTTTTCTTACTGCCCTTGACATCCCTGGCCAGATTTAATTCCATGAATGCATTGGCTTTCCTAACCTGATCCCTAACTGCTTTCTAAATAGTAGTTTCAACAACTTAAAGGTAATATTTTAAGTCCAAAAATTAGAGATCAATATTAACCTTTCCAACTTAAAAGACTTTAAAAAGCATAGATCTATCTACTTCACAAGTGTTGTGGCAGACCTGAATAGGCCAAAATAGGCTTACACTTGTCCTGGCTTGCCCAGATATGTTTTTCTGCTCTCCCTCCTTCTGTTGTGGTGAGGAGCAACTGTGGGAAGGAGACAAAAGAACCTGGAGCCAATGAGTCTAAGGAGCCTGGCTTGCTTGTTTTGCTCCTGTCTACATGCTGTGATAAACACTTGGCTTGTGCCTGCCTCGTGAAAGGCCTATGGTCTTCCCAAATTTGGGTAAAGCAAGCCTATGGCTTCACCTAATATGGTTAAGCTCAGCTGCCTGCCATTCTCATTGGCTAATCTGTGCCCAAAGGTCCATCAGTCTTGGGCTACATTGATAAAAAAGAGATAAGCAGGTAACAAAACATGCTCTGCTGTTGTATTCATGCTTGCCTGCTGCCATTACTGCTCTCTGCTTCTGGCAGTGTTCTGTCTCACTGCCATATAGCATCCTGAACTGCCTGGAAACTGCCTGCTTCAGGTTTCCCAGGAACAGGCACCAAATGCCTCCACCTGATAGGCCTGCATAGCCAGTCAGATTGTGCTGAGACTACACATCGCAAGACATCCTGCCTGCATCTGAAAGTCTCCTGCCAAGACAGGAAGTCCTGGAAGTAACACACATTGTCCAGAGAAACCAGGACCAGATCAGAGATCATCTGCTCTCCTTTGCCCCAGCATCCTGTGAAGCCTGGGAAGAATCACAAGCCTCAGTGGCTGACAAGACATTGATAGTGTAGCTAGCCCTGAGTCAGGAAATAATATTTTGTGAGTAAATACTGAAAGCCTCTTTTAATTTACCAATTGCTTCCTTGAGCCCATGTAGTGAGCAAGCAGTGTATTGACTGCAAGAGCCTTCTCTTCCAATTCAATTAATGTTTATAGATTTTTTTGCTAGTTATTTCTAGATCCAGTTGTTAATTTGTATGTTTCCATGACTATTGAAAGAGCACCTGCTTATTATTAAAATCAGTGGTTAGGGGCAGTGAGAGTTTTGAATACCAAAAATAATAAACAGTAATAATTTTGAAAATACCATCTCACAATAAATTAGTTGCCTCTCCATTACAATAAGTTTCATTTTGATCAAAGCACCATTTTGATACTTAAAATGAAGATCCTAATGAAAGCTGTTGCATTACTGACAAGTACTGAGCTCCAGTTTAAAGGCAAAAACATATAGCCAAGTGCTGAGTCAAAGACACACCTTCAGAAAATGAGGTATGCCTGCATTATTCCTGCAATTAGGTTGCAAGCTGGAGAGTAATGCATGCACTTCATTCTCATTAATCTTTAAAAAGAATGCACCTGAGTGATGTTGCAAAGGGCTTATTGAAAAATTAGAAGTCAACAGGCAGTAGCTGTATAACATTTTTATTTTACTATATTGACATTTTATGCACAAATATTTTATCAGAGTAAAAATAGAAAATAATTGTTTCATGTAAAATTACCAAAAAAATGCAAAACACAAAAGAAATACATAATTATTAGCAGAGTATAAGTGTCTTTATTTAAAAAGTATGCAAAAAACCTTCCATTTTACAAAAAATTTGGAATATTCTTTCTATGTTCTCCTTCTGGCAGCAACAGAACAACCTCTGACAATATATTCTACATCTTTTATTATTTCATTGAAGACATCAAGTTAGTCACAGATTTCTCCCTCTCAACTACAGAGAATGTGACAGTGATTTAACACCATTTGAAAAATCCCTTCTTCACTAATTAGAACACAGTGGAAAAGCAGATGATCCCACAACAAAGAACCCCAAAGGCTATCATAGCTACTAGAAAAGTGGCAAAATAATAACTGGATGTATTTACAAAGGAAGTGTGATATTAGAAGATTTCCCCTAGAGGGCTTATCATGTAACAGGAACATTTAGGGGGATAAAGTATTGATACTACATTTCAGTTTTGCTTTTAGCTTATCCTCCCACAAGCCAGTCTGATCTAGAAAGCTGTTATTTCAAGCTTTATTTTTGTACTGTATTTTAACTAAAAAGGCCTCTCCCGAATTGTATTAAATAAAACTAGTGGCTTCTATTAGACTTCTGTTTAGCAACGGAGCAGTGTTACATGCTTGCTGTCACTGAATTATCAGCTTCATCTTGTCCTTAGTAAGCAAACTTGCATCTACTTGCATAGACCACCTCAAACACTTGCCAACTGGTGGTATTCAACTACTCTAAGGGTAATAAATGGTTTAGTGGTTGGCCTCTTGTGACATTTACACATTTTGCTCAGGGTTTAAGATCTTTATTCAAAACAAAATGAAACCAGCAAGCTCAGTAGATGGAATGCTTTAAGAGCTCAAGAATGAAAACAAGACTTCCTGAAACAATTTGCAGTTCCCCCCACTTATTACTGTGGTGATGATGAAAAAAGTAGACTAAAACTACATGCAAAAAACACCTGCAGGTGAACATACCTATAAATAAAAAGCTCTGCCCTCAATGCATCTTTAAAATAATGTGAGTCTTCTGTGTTCTTGATGCTCTGCCTGAAAGCCCAGTGCTCTTACTACTCAGTATAAACACATTTCATGTTTAGAGCTCCACTGTACAAGCATTTTTGATTTAATGTTTGAAAGCAGCTCATTCCCTCACAGAATTAAAGCTTTTCCCTCATCAATTTGCATTTTAATTGTTAAGAGGAGGCTGCACTTACAAAAAGTTGGAAAACACTTATAGTGAGATAATATACTGTTTAGTAATGAGTTACTTACATTAGCAAATGATAACATCAGCAAAAGCAAAACCAAAATGGTATGATTTTCAGCTATCAGAAGACATAGGCATCAATACAAAATCTCTCTGTAGCTCAGAATTCAGTACATACTCTTTTTTTTTCTTTACCCAGACTTCAAATCGCATTCAGCTCTGGAGCATGCATTTAGTTTATGAAGCTTCAAAAACATCACGAAGTTGAGAAAGAAAATTTTAATACAAAATACGTATTTGTATTTTAATATGTCAGACTGTACACTAATTCGGAAATCAAACCAGTTCTCTGTAAAACTATTTTCAACTTCCTTTTTTTTTTCTGAACAGGGACTACTGACTGTGATTAACTTAGGTCTTCAGTTACTAAGGTTGACTATTATGCAAGTATAAGCACCTTGCAGATCAGAGCATTAAAATGCTCCCATCAAAACAAACTACTTTTGGGTGAGGGCTGTTTTATCAAGTTTTCAAATCACCTGATGGGGAAGGCAATACCAGAGCAAGAAGTTTACCTTTGCTTTGTGCTATTTGGCTAGCATTAACAATGTCATTCAAACCAGTTAAATACTTGCACTCACATGTGTTTATGTATTACACTGAAATATTCTTAATAGGCTTTTTCACCCAAGCCAGATCTAAACCTGGATCTCCTTCTTCAGCACTGACCTTCAGTTCAGTCTAGTCTTAGTTCCTTTTGTTTATAAACACAGAAGCTGTTTAAAGAACTGGACAATTTGTAATATTTAATGTGTCTTTCAGCTCTGCTTGATGAAATGAGAATACTGAATATTTAACTTGGAAAGCATCAAATGCTATTTGGTAGTTCAACAGAGTAAAAGACTGGCTATGACTAAGTTCAGGCAACTGATGAGCCTGCTTACTGTAGGTATTTCCATTTGTTAGAAGTGCTGCAAAAAATTACTTCGCACACCTGTGGACACAGTGTGTTGACCAGTTCAATCTTTCTCACCAATTTCAGCTTGCATACCATAGAGGCCCTGACTCAAAGGTGAAGAAGTTGTGGTGATCCCCCAATTTACACTGAAATATATGCTGATAAAAGATCCAAATTTATGTGAGTCTCAGTTCTTTATAGAAAACCATGCTCTGTATTGTACTGTCAAGAAACAGAAGTAGTTTCCAATTCTGATAAAGGTTAAGAGCATCAGCTGCTCTGGCTATATAGGAAAGGCTCCCATTTTCAGGTCCTAGTGCTTAATTATCTTTCTCTGTTTGCAGGGATGCTGTGGCTAGTGCCACCGCTGTAACTGGCTGTGCAATGCCATGAAGCTGCATCTTGGCTAGTTTCTTCTGCTCACATTCTGTGACCAACCGATTCAACTCTGCCGCACTGTATCCAATGAGAGTTTTCAAGTCGCAGACAAATTTGTACACAAACCTCTTGCCTTGCACTTTGCAGATCATATCTCCATCATAGTAATACCTGCAAAAAAAAGTCAAGTCAGTTTGTGGGAATTAAGTTTTATTTAGCAGTTTGCTTTAGAAAGCAAATGTTGTCCCCCCCCAGCATTGTCTGCTACTTTCTTTTTTCATACCTGGTTTTCTCAGGAAAAAAAATGTTAGAAGAAACAGCTTGAAAACTAACATTGCAGATTCTATGGCAATAAAGAACAGACATTCCATTGTTTTTAAAGATGGAAGTAAAACTACAAAAGCTTGTTTGCTGGTTGGGGTTTTGTTTTTCTTTATAATTCATATGCTGGCAAAACTACATTTTTTGGCCTTTATTTACAACTAAAAGTGACTTATCTAACTATGACAACTTTGTACCTTGTATGACACAATCATCAGACTGGTCAGAAGTGCAGTAAAGAAAAACTCTATACAGCTCACTGCTTTCCAGAGATGCCAGGTGATACTAATAAAAGAGAAGTTCACATTTTACAGTTTTGTTGCTGTTCTTATCTCACTGTAGGCATTAGTAGCATGAATGTCACACTGCTCATTAATAAAACCCTGTGGCTAGAACATAAGAACAAATACAGACTGCATTGAGAGTAGTCTTGCAGAGGAGGACTTGAGCGTAGTAGGATGGAAAACATTATGAGCAGCAATGTGCACTCTCAGCCCAGAAAGCTAATCACATCCTGGGCTGCAGCAAAAGAAGTGTGAAAGAATTAAATCCTCCAAGTTGATTCCCTTCTTGTAAGGCCTCACATGAATACAAAGACCTGGCTCAATCAAGTCTAGAAGAGAGCCGCAAAAGTGACTGAGGGGCTGGAACATCTCCCCTACGAGGACAGTTTGTCTTGTTCAGCTTGGAGAAGAGTAGGCTGTGGGACAATCTTATAGCAGCCTTCCAGTACTTAAAGGGGGCGTACACTAATGATGAGGGAGTAGACTTATCAGGGAGTGTAGAATATTTATATTTATTGCACAGTGCTGTATGGCAAAACCTGTCTCAAAACAATGCTGTAGAAACATACTTTACAAAACGGAGTAAATTTCTTAAAATTATTTAGCCCACATTAATGATACGTTTAAAAAGCAAAAGGAGCACATGAGATCAGCCTGCATTTATGCAAAGGCCTGAAACCATGCCAGATTTCCACATCTCATGCAAGAAACACTCAAGTTAGAATTGAGGCAATGTGATTTTTTTTTTTTTTTTTACAATATTACATTGAATGCATTTTTTATTATAGCATCAGTTTATTAAAAAATTCAGAAAACTAAAAATAAATAATCATGCAAGTTTTCAAAGCCTTAGTTAATGGAATGTTCCAAGCCACGTGAAAACTTTTTCAGAATAATAGAGGAGATTAATTATTTTGCAAGCCTCACTTTTTTACTGGATAACTAAAGAGATACTGATTTTAGAAAATTTACCAAGGTGTGCATAACAAAAAGAAAAAAAAAAGGGGGGGGGAAAAAAGTTTTCTTCCTTTTTCACCCTCTAACAGTTTTCTTGGTTTTCCTACAGATGGGCAGAAAGGCTAGTGCATTTCTTAATAAGATCAACATAATTTTCTATATTAATCAACACAGTAACTCCAGTACATTAATAAACAAAACATATCATTTAATGAAATTTTAGCTTGGCAACATTATTTATCATGGGAGTAGCAAGAGGCATTAAATATTCCTTCAGACATTCAAGTGTTAGAAAACATGTCAATATTGATGTGGCTGCCAAAATGGAACATTATTTCTGTAATTCTGTTAACTAAAATATAAATGCAAAACCTCTCTAATAGTGATTTATGCAAATTACTGACATCTGGTTAATATCCCAGTGTTACAAACATTATGATAAAGTTCTTCAGCTGCCTTTGAAATCTGCAGTTTGCTGACAAACCACAAAAACCTCCAAACAATTAGCATAATTTTTTATGTTCCAGAAAGTTTTCACATGTACTTTCAGTACACAAATGCACAGATTCACAGGAAGAGGTTAGAAGTATGTGAATGTTATTGCAACAGTACAGGCTGGGGAGCAACTCTACTGGAAAGGCTCTGATGATTTGGGCAGTGGTTGGAGCAGAAGCCCGTCCCACACAATGTATTCTATGATCCTGTGAAAAAAGGTAACATTTCAATTTAAAATATAAATAATGCCAAAGCAGCTACTTCAGACCAGACTAAGGATCTGTGTAGAACACAACTGGCTCCAACAGACACCTAAAGAAAAGTATTAGAATAAGTATATAGCATTTCATTGATTTGTCCATTTTCTCTCAAACTCAGAAATTACTTCTGACATACACCAGACTGTGCCTGAGGAAGTTAAAAAACAAACGAAAGGGTATAGTTAAGTTGTGTTTCAGGTGCCTGTCAGTTTCTTCTGATGCCTTCTGTTCACATAAATGAGATACTGAGTTGTCATTCTTTACCAACTATGTCATTTGTGATCATCTAGACTTCCATCTCTCAGTGAAAATACTCACTCAGCATTACACATATTAATGTAATTTAAATGCTCTCTAAAGCCAGAATATGGTATATTTACTATAATTTTTCATGGAGATACCTTTAAATAGAAGTGTTTTTTTTTCAAATACAATGCTAGATGAATTTACTTTCTTTGATGAAAAGTAACGTGGCCAAATGGGAATGCTACCAAGTAAATCTTAAATCTCAGATTTGAATCAATATTAATTCATTAAAAAAGAGTTCCTAAAATCACTTAAATAATCTACAAGGTTAGGCGGTAACTACCTTTCTTGAAAACTCATCAAGAAAAGAATATCAGAGTAAGAAGCTAGTAGTTCTGTCATAATGACTTTAGAGAACTTGACTGAATCACCAAATGATTCCAGAGAACAAAATATTCAAGGAAAATAAAAGTCCAAAATTCAGATACTTGCACTCTTTCTCCCTCTCAAGCACAGCACTTACAGTGATTCAATAACACAAGTCCCTTTTACCAATGTCAAATTATAAAGTCATAATGAAATGAAAATAGTCTGAAATGCTTTCTATTTGTTCAGATTAACTTTAAAAGTTCACTACATTGGAATCACAACTGCTGAAACGTACCTGTCAGCTTTATTTTCATTCTAACATCCCTATCATAAGAACACAATGGATCAATAAATATTTAAACTTGGAAAAAAATTGTTGTTACATACAGAAAACTATTATTATTTATGTAATTACAGGAAACTATCTGCTTTATATCATAAGAGCAAGAGAATACATACAAGTAAATTACAACATCTAAAAATAAGTTAACAGTTCAGACCACCCATATATTTCTGAATTTTTCACCCATTATTACTAGGCACATTACTGAAAGCATAAATGCCAAAAATACATAAAAAATAAATACATTTCCAAAAGTGAACGATGCAAACTTACTATTGTCAGCATTCAATAAACTTGAAATAGGAAAAAATATTTTTTAAAAGCTATTGTATTAGACTCTCTAGAAAAAAAACATCTCCAACAAATACTCTGCCCCTAAGACTAGTATGATCTGATGTAAAAGAGTAGTTTTAGAGGATCTGTTTATCCCTTTACTAAAGAAGCCACAAGTCTTGCATTACAATAGTTGAAAGTAGAAAAGTGGGAGCAATCCACTTCAGACCTGATCAGTTTCTTACCTCAAAGCCCGACTAAGCTTCTCATAATTCATTGTGGGTTTGTTTTTACGCTGTCCCCATTTTTGCGCGACCAGTTCAGGCTGATTCAACTTAAACTCTCCTTCATCACCAACCCAAGAAATACAGTCCCGAGCATCTTTGTCAGTGAGAAGTTCTAATAAAAACTGCCACAACTGGATCTGGCCATTGTTTCCTGATGAAATAAGAATGACAAGATCCATTTCATTTAGGTTTTTTTTAATATTTGACTCATAGCTAAACATTTTCAAACAACATATCAAAGCTGAACAACACAGAATATGTGACAAAAGGAAAACTTGCACTTTATGCATTTTGATTATTCTTTTGTAAATGTTTTCCTGAAAAGTCATTAATATTACTCTAAGAAGAAACTGCTGAAAATAAAAAATATTCAAGATTCCTCACAAATCTGTCCCCTAAAACTTAAGGGGGGGAAAATTACTAACACTACATACAGTCATTTTGATGCATATCTATCTCTAAATCTGAACAGGTTTAGCAAGCATTGATTATTCATCTTCAACCATACACAGAGAAAGACATATAGAAAAGAAGATGTTTTAAAAAATATTGTCTCAAATTTTCAACATAAAATATTACAAATAGAAAAAACTCACACCCAAACTTCAGCTTACACAATATAACATTTTTTAAAAATAATCTTGTTGATTGGACATTAAGTCAACTATCTGCAGATAAATTTCTACTTTCTCAAAGAAGTAACAGCAGATCTAATGTCTAAAGAGATGAACACAGAGTATACTCCCCATTGATGTCAGCTGATAAAATCTTGGCCAAGAATCCTGAGCGGCATCATAACAGACATGAATAGAGGGTGTAAAACAAAAGTTAAAGAGGAAAGAGAAGAAAGGATTTAAAAGAACAATTGGACAGTGGAGAGAACCCAAGCAAAAATGCCAATAAAAGAAAAAAAGAGACTAAGAAATTAGGATGATTCACTAATAGTCAAAAAGTATGTCCAAATAGCAGTAATTGCAAAAATAAACTGCAGATCTAGTATGCAAAACCAGAAAGCTAAACCTTCCTTAAGGTCTCTTCTGACCCAAACCATTCTATGACTCTATGAAATTATTAAGTGTCTTACTGCATATGCATTTAAAAAATAACAGAAACAGTACCTGTTCTGTTCCCAGGGGAACTTCTATCTTCCCCAGAGATCCTTGGAGCTCTCTGTACTTTAGCTGCCTTTGCACTGCTGTTGATTACTTTAATGGTGGTTGGGGTAGCAGGCTGTACTGATGCCGGAATAATCTGCACAGCTGTAAAGCAGAGAAGATTGCAGAACATCAATTATAAATTGCTGGCACAGAAATAAGCATGTATTATTTATCATCTGCATTATCAAAACATCCAGGAGCTAGTTTTTCCCCTTTGCTTAAGACACACTAAGTCACAATGCTAAGAATAAAGCCTCTTTATCCCTTACAGTGCAAACTGTTTTAGACTCACACTGGAGATGCCACACTACAGATAAAACATCAGCTTTAGTTTATGATCAAGTGTATTGCAAGTTTCCATAAAAAAACTCACTTTGTCATGCCTTTTGTTTTCATCTTTATGCTGTTCTCATATGACCTACCCTTACTCCATTTTTCTCTGTAGTCACTGTACAGCCCTCCCTCCATACCTGCTATTCAAACAGCAATTAAATATCCTTCTCTTACAATAGTAGAACTGAATGTAAATGCCCCACTCTAGGTGACTTTAACTAGACGTAAACCCAGGATGTAAACTTGGTCCACCTATTAAACATGTAAGCTGCTTACAAGTCTCCTGAAAATAGATTCATTTTACTAATTTATAACACTTATTCATCTGGAAAAATGCATGTTAAAAGCATGGAAAGTTACCTTAATGTATTTTTTTTTCTAGTATTGCTTTCTAAGCAAGTCTTTTCTCACACACTCCCTTTCTATTTTTAAAAACACTTTCTTTGGAAATTATGACATTTTAATATATCTATTCATTAATGTAATTTATAACCTAAAAAACAAAACAACTCAAGACCTCAAATACATCCTAGACAGTTTATTTCAAGACAGTGGAAAACACCTACCATCCAAAACTTTCTTCCTTCAGGTCAGACAATACCTTCCAGCCAATAACAAATCATTGATAAACTCAACATTTTGCTTTAAGAGTTTAAAATATGCCCTCCTTCCCTCACCAAGCAAAACTACTCTCTCAAGTGATCTTCATAATTTTGTACTACTCACTGTTGAACAAAAGTACAGTGCTAAATCTGCAAACAATTAATAGCCTGAATTAATTGCTGGCAGAAGTACTTACGCTGATCAATAGTAACAGTTGCTATTTCTCCAGAGTGTTCTTGGCTAGCCAACACATCTGCAAATTTGGAAAAGGAAAAAAAAGGGTTTTTATTTAACCTACAAATTTCAACTCAGATGAGGCTCAAAAATTTTCCACAGAGGAAAACGTCACAATTCATTGCCATTTTGCAAGAAATAAGCATAGCTTATGGTTTCATAAGTAGAGATGTTTCACATTTGTCATTCAGTTTGCATAAACAATGTTGTATATGATGAATTTCAAGGTATTTTATGCATTCTCCATCCCCTAAAATCTTCAGCTATATCACATAAATGAAGATGGAAATAGGTCTTCAGTCTATCAAGTTCTATCCAAACATGGTAAATCTGAGATGTGCATATACATTATACACATACAATGCATCACTTTTCATCTAAAGATTTCATTGCCTATGCTTCACGATCTTCACTTCTATATGACACAGCAGGTAACTCAAAAATCAATATTTAATTATAAAACTGTTAAATTCAGGTGTGCAAACTGAAAATCTTTATTAAAACAAAAGAAGGAATCAATCAGTTACTACTTGCTATTTGCTATGACGTTTAAGGAAAGACAGGCAAACAGTGGTTAGGAGGCAGACACACTGCACAGCAGCAGACATTTTTTACTAATAGCACCTCTTACAGCAACTCAATGTGCCTCTTACACTGAGGGGCCCAAAACTGAAACAGGACCCAAGACGAAGCTTCACCAGTGCCAAGTACAGGCACACAATCACTTCCCTGCTCTTGCTGGCCACACTATTCCTGATACAGGCCAGGATGCTGATGGCCTTCTTGGCCAACATATGGCTAGCCATATACTGGCTCATATTCAACCAGTAATCAACCAACACCCCCAGGCATTTTTTTCCTAGGCAGCTTTCAAGCTACTCTGCCCCAAACATTCCATGGGGTTGTTGAAATCCAAATGCAGCATCCGGCATTTGGCCTTGTTAAACCTCATACAACAGTCAGCCCATCAATCCAGCCTGTCCAGATTTCTCTGCAGAGACTTCCTACCATCAAGCAGATCAACACTCCTGCCCAATTTGCTGTCATGTGCAAAATTACTCAGGGTGCACTTGATCCTCTCATCACTGCTAAAGCTATTAAACAAGACTTGCCCCAAAACTGAGCTCTGAGGAACACTAATTCTGACCAGCTGCCAACTAGATTTAATTCTGCTCACAACTCTGAGCTCAGCCACCCAGCCAGCTTTCTACCCAGTGAAGAGTACACCTGTCTAAGCCATGAGTTGCCAGATTCTCTAGTAGAATGCTGTGGGGGACCCTGTCCAAGGCTTTACTAATGTCCATGTAGACAACATCTGCAGCCTCTACCTCATCCACTAGGCAGGTCACTTGATCATATTAGATGAAGCTGTCAAGCAAGACCTGTCTTTCATGAACTCATGCTAGCTAGTCCAACTCACTGGTTGTCCTGCATGTGCCACAGGAGTTCCTTCAGGATGAACTGCTCCATAATCCTTCCCAGTACCAAGGCCAGTCCGACAGGCCTATAGTTCCCTGGAGCCTCCTCTGGCCCCTCTTATAGATGGGTGTTACACTGACAAGCCTCTAGTCACCTCAGACTTTCCCTGTTAGCCAGGACTGCTGATAAGATGATTAAAAGTGGCTTGGCAAGCTCCTCTGCCAGCTCCCTCAGCACTCTTGGGTGGATCACATCTTGGTCCATAGGCTTGTGACTGTCCAGGTGGTGAAGCATGTTGCTGACTGTTTCCTCCTCTTGGATTATGTGGAGGTTACAGAACCACAGAATTAACCAGTTTGGAAAACACCTCTAAGATCGCTGAGACCAACCTATCACCTAACCCTTCTAATTAACTAAACCATGGCACTAAGTGCCTCATCCAGCTTCCTCTTAAACACCTCCAAGGATGGTGTCTCCACCATGTCCCTGGGCAGCCTGTTCCAATGGGCAATCACTCCTTCCGTGAAGAACTTCTTCCTAATGTCCAGCCTAAGCCCTGGCACAGTTTGAGATTGTATCCTCTTTTTCTGTCATTTAAATCTTTCACTGTTTTCCAGATCATGGGGATGAATACCCCTAGGATAACTGGTCTTTAATAATCAGAGCCTTCTCCTCATTCTTGGAGACAATGTTCCACTCCTGCATCCAACAAAGGGTGGAGATTCTTCTTGTCTCTCTGTTGTTAAAGAACTTGTAAAAACTTTTATTATCTCTTGCAACAGTGGCCAGATTAAGTTCTAGCTGAACTTTGGCCTTTCTTTCTGCATGATGTAAGTAGAACCCTGTACCCTTCTTAAGTTGCCTGCCTCTTTATCCAAAGGTGATAAACTCTCCTTTATTTCCCAAGTCCTAGCAGAAAATCCCTGTTCTACAACACCAGTCATCTCCCCCAACAGTTTTTGTTAAACACATGGGGACAGCCTGCTCATGCACCTCCGAAACTTCCTTCTTGAAGAACGTTCAGTCTCCCTGTGCCCTTCAGGACTGTTCCTTCAAGGGACTCTCAACCAGTGTACTGAACAGATCAAAGTCTATCCTCTGGAAATCCACAGTAGTGGTTTTGCTGACCCCTCTCCTTACCTCACCCAAGAATCAAGAATTCTATCATTTCACGGATGCTAAGTCCCAGATGGCTTCTAACCACCAGTCCTCTGTTGGTAAACAGCAGGTCTAAGGAAGCACCTCGCCTGGTAAGCATGCTTACCAGCTATGCCAGAAAGTTATCTTCCACACAATCCAGGAACTCTCTGCTTTATTGTCTTTCCAGCAGATGTCCAGAACAAGGGCTAGAGATTGTGAGAATTCTGCCACCTGCTTGTAGAATGCTTCATCTGCTTCTTCATCCTGGTTAGGCAGTCTGTAACAGACTCCCAACAGGAGATCAAGCTTGTTGGCCTTGACCCTCATCCTTACCAACAAGCACTTGACATTGCTTCATATTTGTTGATCTCTATAAAATCAAAACACTTCCTAACACTCAGAACCACCTTAACATCTCTCCTTCTCCACCTATCCCTTCTGAAGAGCTTATAGCCATCCACTGCAGCACTCGAGTCACGAAAGTCATACCACCATGTTTCCATGATGGTGACTAAGTCATAAGTATCATACTGTACAGCACCTTCCAGCTTCTCCTGCTTGTTACCCATGCCGCATATATTGCTGTACACGCACTTGAGCTGGGTTCTCAATTTTCCCCCCCAACACTGGAATGCCACCCCTATGCTCATCTCTATTAAGCTTGGTTTTATCCCCTTCCCCATTTGAATCTAGTTTAAAGCCCTCTTCATGAACCCTTCTGACTCATGAGTGGGAACCCTTCTCCCTCTTTGAGACAGCTGGCCCCAGTCTGTCACCAAAAGGCCCAATGCTGCGTAAACCTCCCCATTATCAAAACAAAAAAATTCCAGCAGTGGCACCACAGAGCCATGCGCATTTATGACCACATTTTTATATCCATATTAAGCAGGGGGAAAACTACTTAGAATTGGTTTCACCTTTAAACGGAAGGAAAAAGAAAAAAAGTAAAATCATTACAGTAAAACTCTCCATACATTTTCGAAGGAGCTCCAAATGGCTCCAGAGGATTTCTCCCCGTGGGACGCGTTGGAAGAAGTCTTCTTGACTGAAGCTGCAGAGCTCCCGCCCAGGAATGCTGAGTGCATTGAGGTCAATGTCAGTCATGCTGAACTCCTTCATTACCCACACCACCCAGTGGAGTACCTGGTCTGTTGACCACTGCACTGGGTCTGGGGGAAAAGAAAGAAAAGAGACAAAACCGTAAATCATCCCATTACATACTGCAGAGTTCCTTCTCATGAGGATACAGAGCTAGTCCTTACTGTAACTGAAAACAAGAATGAAATACAAGTAGCTACTGACCCACAGTGTTCCAAAAAGCATAAGCCACAGTCTTTTTTTTGTTTTTTGTTTTTTGTTTTTTTTTTTTTGCATGAACTTTTCACATGGTCTTAAAAAAACCCAACACTTTATTTAGGTGGTTCTTGCTCTTGTTTGTTTTCAAAAAAGGCTTGCTTCTAGGCCAGTCAGTGCTGCTATTCAGATTAAATACATTTTACATTATACATTAATTTCCATAAAAGAAAATACTAAATCTCAAGAAGTGTAGTTACCATGACCAAATCTGATTGGTTGGAAAGCTGACTTCTCTTAAAATGCCGATGGAGTGGTGTTGCTCGGTGGGGCAATACAAAGGGCAAAAAGATCTCTAACAAAAGCCTTTACATTATGAAAAATGTTTCTCAAGCACAGATGATTATTTTTCTTTCTCTGTAAGTTTCAAAAGAGTAGCCTCTTTCACAATTAGAATGTTCTTCCCCAAATACTTTGATCAGCATGTGATGATGATGAAATGCTGCATTTGAAGCTCATTCATGTTATCCTAGTTTCTAAACTACTTAAAAATCACCATCATACCGGGTTTGGCTGGAACAGAGTTACTTTTCTTTATAGTGGCCCATATGGTCCTGATGTTTATCAATATGGTGTTTTAGCTACTGCTAAGTAGTGCTTTGCACAGAGTCAAGGTGTCACTAAGCCCAGAGGGTGTAATGTGACTTCCTATTAACGGAAGACAGGTCAGAAATGATGGCAAAGACAGAAGTGCCCATGAAGCTCAGGAATAATGCAAAGAAGCTGACTCTACCTCAGAAAAAAAGGAGGTGGAAGGTGACCTTCATTTTAGATAAATAGCTATCAACAGCTGAGTGGATCAACTGGTAGTGTAATGGTGGGGAATGAATACACTGCTCAGCCCAACAACAGCAAAAGACTGCAGTGGACTTGGGCTGGTTTCAACCCATGTATTACTCCCCAGTGACTGGGAACATCCAAAATCAGGATAGTGAGCATATTTATGGTAATCACACTGGTACTGACTGAACAGCATACTGCAACTGCTGAATCCCCTAAGAATAACTTCCCTTTGTATTGTGTTTTTAGTGTAATTTTCATCAGTCTAAAATCCCATGTAGCATCAGCCATCTTAAACTAAATTAGATATTAAACATTACACCATTGATGCAAAGAGTGTAAAAGAACCTGGTCAGAGTATTAGACTCTGACACAAGGCCTTCTTTGCTTCTTACTCTGCCACTCCCAGTGAGTAGGCTAAGGGTGCAAAAGAAACTGGGAAGGGACACAGAACAGTTTATTAAATTGTTTTAATCTTGACCATGATTTTTTTTTTCTTTTTAAATTAGCTTTGGCTCATTTGATTATTTTCCCCATGCCTCTAGAGAGAAAACGAGTAAGTATCAAGTTTTGGGAAGTGTCAAGTTTCTGACTTTTCAACAGAATACAACATGTGTATCATTTAAATGCCAGTGCCAAGCACACAATAGCGCAAACAACTCACACAACAGAGGAACACATAGAAATTGTAATGAATAATCAATTTAAGATACGTGCAATGCATGGTATGAGGACTAAAGACACATTAATGCAGAAAGTTTGTTCTTTCATGCAGAAATGGAAAGAAGATGGATAAATCTAAGCATCACCTTCAAAACTTTGTTAAGGGTGTATGCAATACATTAAAACATGTTGACAAGTACTAGGTGGAACACAAATTTAAAGCAGAGATATTTACTTCATTATCTCAAGAGCAAAAAATAGCATAGCAATTAGGCATTTTTAAATTACAATACCCCAAACAGACGTCACATTGACAAGTTTTTATTTGAAGAACTAAAGAAAGCAAAGATTTCTAAATCTTTAAACATCTAGAAGACAAATTCCATTTTGCTTAATAAAAGGCAGTAACACTGCCCTTGAGACTGCCTCAAAGCATGCAATGTAATCCTTTGGGAAAAGCCATACCAACAGGATTTTGATCTTCAAAACATTATCAACAACGAATTTTCATCAAAAACCTGCTAATTCGTTCTCATAGACAGAACATAATCTGCAAGGTAACAGATTATTACTTTCTCTAATCCTTCAATGGTCCCACTGCTCTCTTTTCTGCCTTTATTTATCGTGTCAATTAATATTCTCCTTTTTCCTAGGTACCTCATAGCAGCTCCAAATTTTTGGATTCTATTAGCAGAAATACCTTGGGTAGCTAACAATTTGTAATCCCAAGTAAACCTGACCAAAGCATAATACAAAAGCTAAGTCCTGCTAAAAGTTTTAAAGACCTGCTAAAAGTTAATTTTACATCTTTACAGAGAAGCCTGTAAAGATGAAGATAGTGAAAAATCTATTTTTCTATGACAATTATTCACTGACTCTGACTTTTAATACCAACACATCCAGTCTTTTAAAAAGATTCAATGAATAATTTCACAGAGCAAAGCCTCATACTCTGAAAGAAATTTGAATCCTATTTCGTAAGGCATATGTTTATGTAAGTTGGGGGGGAAAGACTTTTTGAGGGGATTGGGTAAGAACATTCTTTACTCTCTGAAACTTTTGACTGTAGCATAACACAGAATTTAGCAGTGCCTTATTTCAATGCAGGACTCCGCAAGGTCAATTTGTGACATTTAAAATGTTATTCTTTTTAGGAGGGAAGCTAGTTTAGCACACTTCTTCTGATATCAGGAGACCACTACTCTTAATGGAGAAATTTCTGCCACAATATGCTAGCATGATTTCACTGGAAAATCTGCACTTCCATTATCTCCCATGACACAAAGGACAAGTCACAGTTGTGGGTTACATGCCTTTCCTGAAGCAGCTACTTCTTACCAACACACCAGTAACATGGTTTTAAGTAATCTTTTTATATTAATGGGAGAGCATGCTGAAAAATATCAGTCTGTTCCTCACTTCCACCACAACCATTCTGAACACTCTGTATCAAATCCCTGATTATGAACAGACATGATGAAAATAATTTTAGAAGCACCTGTAAGAGGACAATGAAACGACACTAAAAAGCCATTGCTTTAGCTATCAAAACCATGATAAAAATATTGGCAAAATACATGTCATGCAAAGACCTGTGACTTCACTGGAATTCTTAAACACTTTCAACTATCCTACCTGCCAAATAATCTAATTTTGCAGGTCTTCTTAGATAGCACAACTTTGTGCTGAACAAGCCTTGACAGTACATTTCTACAAGCCACAACAAGCAACTCAGCTGGATAATTTCCTGCATATGACATAGGTCTGAAACTCGCAAGTTTCATTATAATACTGAGAAAGCATTCAGAGGTGATATTGTATCAGAATACTTTCCTGAATCATCTTTTTACATGTTGAAGCAAGCATGGCTTCCCATGCAAAATACTCAGCACCCTACAAATAATGAGCTATTTGTTCCAGTACCTTCAGAGACAATTCTCACCAAATACCGACTATAGTTTGAATTTGCACACAGGTTGCCCAGAGAAGTGAACGACCATCTCTGACTGAAGCAGGGGTTGAACTAGGTGACTTTTAAAGGTCCTTTCCAACCTGAAGCACTCTACGATTCCATGAAAAATAGCTTTATTACTAATGTAGAATTTTTTAAGAAGAGAAAGATTACTTTCTGAAAACTGCAATGACCAAACACTTGTGGAGAAAAAAAGCACTATTTTAATACAATCACTACAATTGTTGATTGTACTTCTCTTCACCCTTGTGTTATGCAGATACTGCCACTGTACTTACACATAAACTAAACCTCCGAAGTAGGGATGCTCTTCAATTATACAACCCAAATTAGTTATCAGTTGTGGGGGAAGAAAAAAAAAAAAAGCAAAC
>VWZI01014492.1:48208-58432 GCA_013396835.1 Psilopogon haemacephalus
TCCACAACCCCCCCCACCAATCCCCCAAATGAACAAAAAGAACTTAGCCCCTACCTGAACAAAGACATGCATACACACACACAGGTTCATGTATTATTACCGTACGGTATTCCAAGGCGCTCCTGCTCCTTCCGGTAGCCTTCCAGTGCTGCAGCCCATCGTGTCACTTGTTCAGATGTTTCATCTGAAATTGTTGTAATATGTTTTGTTCCATCCAAGGTTATCACTTGAGCTTCCTCAACGAGGTGAGCTTCAGCCTCTGCATGATGAGCATCCGGATCAATGACTACCTCCACAGTCTCCACAGGTTTCACAATTTCGAGGATGTTTAATTTGGGCTCTATCCCTAAGTATGGAAAGAACAAACACAAAACTTAATGATAGCAAAGCAAATATGACAAAAATGTTGTCGTAAAGCTTTCTGATCAGCGTTAGCATACTTGGGAAAGAAGCATGATATAAAAGCACCAACAGATTTCTCTAAGTGTTCTAATCATAGAATGGTCTAGGTTGGAAGAGACCTCAAAGATCATCCAGTTCCAACCCCCCGCCATAGGCAGGGACACCTCCCACTAGATCAGGTCGCTCAAGACCTCATCCAGCCTGGCCTTGAACACATCCAGGGAGGGAGCAGACACAACCTCCCTGGGCAACCTGTTCCAGTGCCTCACCACCCTCACTGTGAAGAATTTCTTCCTAACATCCCGTTCAAATCTCCCCTCCGCCAATTTGAACCCATTCCCCCTCATTACAAGACCTTGTGAACAGATAATAGCAATGACATGTTTCATTATACAGTGTATACTTGAGTAACCTTAATAAAAAGCTGACCCTCTTTCTTCCTCTACTATTAAAGCTTCCTGTTTTACTTAGGTGATTCATTTCACATATCTTGAGGAGAATGTTCAGCATGTGGGCACAAAAAAAAAAAAAAAGACAGTTACCCTCCCAGAAAAAAATAGAACAAACACCCATCTCCGGCCCCAACCAAGGGGCAATATCTTTGTCATTATTTCCACTGTCTCTAGGAGTTAATGCGTTTTTTCAGTATCTTTAACAGAAATTAGCAAGTCGTTCATGTTTTATGGTTTTGTCTGACATTTAAGATATTAGAAGACATGCTTGTATCTATTGTGCAGTAGTAAGGAACACATTCATTAATGCTAATAGCACTCTGTTGTCTTCTGAGAAGGTATTGTGCCTCACCAAATTTCTGAAGTTGTATACAAGATTTTTCTTGTCATTATAACATGCTGAACAGCAAAAAACACCTTTCCATTTTGGTGACATATAATTCTCATTACAACTAACAATCACACTTCTATGTTTATCAAACATTAAAAAAAAGCTGTAAATTTCCCTTTTATTATGACTGGGAAAACCCTAAGGTTAGGTAGTAGAAAACAGGATTCACAGAACATCACATGGCCATAACTTCAGTATCACATGATGTAAAGTATCTTTGTGTCCCTACTGTTCTAAACTGAATGTGAAATGGTAGGTTCCATAGGTACTGCTCTTAAATTCTAAGACCACAATTCATTCAGTTTATAAGGGAAAAAAGATGGGAGTACTTGCCTGTAGCACAAGTAACAAGAAGTCTCTCAGACAAGTACTCCCACAGACTTTAGAAGACATTCAGCTTAACAGAAAGACCATACGTACAACACAGAGCAATATAAAATTAAGAAAGTGGAAACAGATGTAGACAACCACTAAGTGGTTATTGGATGAAGCAGCAAACAAGTACCTTACTTCAAGTAAGTGTTTTATCTAGGCCATCTAAGATTAACGTGCACCACACCAGTTTATTCTGAAGTCAGAAATTCTGAAGAACATATTAGGAGGGAAGTTTGTGGGGTTTTTCTGTGTTTTTTTTTTTTTTTAAAATCAGAAGGGAAGGAAAAAAGCTTCTNCACATCTCTCCTTTTACCAAGTGCATAAGAAAACAGATGTCCCGTCCTCCTTGGACATCATGTAAGTTGTGTAGCACAATGTGGCAATGTCATACACCCCGAAATTATAAAATGGTACTAAAACTCAAGAACACTGGCTATAAAGAGATATCCAAATGCTGTCAGCACAAACCTCTTCACTGCCAAATGCCTGAGGCTAGAGAGTATAGAGCTAGAGTTAAGAATGACCTACAGGCAACCTGCTCTTTTGTCTTCAAAGTGTCGACTATTAACCATGACCTTGCAAGAGACTTAATTTGGAACAGTACAGAACAGAGCTACACTCAAAACTGCTGCTCTCACAATGGCAGAAAACTCACAGATATCTCCATTCTTCAGAACAGAAGAAAGGAGTTAACGGCAAGATGGGAGTGACAGAGTTCCAGTAATAAGAATCAACAGGAATGGTACTTTGTCTGCTATAATTTATATTAAGATCATAGAATCAAATTCATTGAGTTCAAAGGGACCTTTAAAGGCCATCTAGTCCAACCCCCCTGCAGTAAAGAGAGACATATCCAATTAGATCAGGTTACTCAGAGCCCCATCAAGCCTGACCTTGAATATCTCCAGGGATGCAGCCCTCCACCACCTCCCTGGGCAACCTGTTACAACATTCCCCCACCCTCAGACCAAAGAATGTGTTCCTCACATCCAAAGTAAATCTACCTTGCTCTAGTTTAAAACCACTGTATCTTGTCCTATTGCTACGTGCCTGTGTAAACAGCTCCCCTCCCCTTCCCAGCTTTCTTGTAGCCCCTCTTCAGGTATGTGAAGGCCACAGTAAGGCTTCCCCAGAGCCTTCAGTTCTGCAGGCTGAACCCCAGCTCTCTCAGATTGTCTTCACAAGAGAAGTGCTCCAACCTTCTGTTCATTTTTTGTGCTGCGCTCTCTGGACCCTCTCCATCAGGTACATGACCCTCTTGTGCTGAGGTCCCCAGAGCTGGATACATTACTCGAGACGAGGTCTCACCAGAGCAGAGTGGCAGAATCACCTCTCTCAATCTGCTGGTCATACATAAATTAAGAGCAGTTATTCTAGTTCCCTGAAGAACATTTCTACTCTACTTCTAAAACCAGAAAGGTAGTTCAATCTCCATTACATATGGGGAACCAAGGATTCAACCTACCACTAGTAACCTGAGACTCTGTGTTAAATGCAAATTATCAGACAATATTTTTGATACAAACCAGAAATGCTTTCTTTCCTTTATCTACACCGAAACCAGAAGAAATCAAAACATGCTCCCCAGATTTTGTTAACCTCTTTTGCTGACATAAAACAGGTAAGACACCCTACTCCAGTAAGAGCTTGTTGTCACTACTGGTTCGAAAATATGGGAATAAACATCTTCAGGGGTTTCCATAGTCTGACATGAATATTGTCTTCAGTAAGCAATGGCAGTCCTTCCACTCAAGGCACACAAAGGGAGCAAAGCGCAAGAACAGAGAATAGAGCAGGACAATGATGCTACTAATTCCTGAGGATTCAACAAGGGGATATCCTGTCCCATCTGATAATACAAATAAAAACTATGCTTGAACAAATCCCTCACCCACCTGTTTAGTGTTTCTTTGTCACAACTGTTTACCCTGGCTTCTCATTCAAAGAAAACAGACAACAGATAGTGATCCAAGTCTTCCACACCAATTTTGAGTTATCACACAAGCTCACTCACCTGACAGAGACCAAACACTCATCTACCTAAACAAAAATCTTTTGCCTGTCTAAATACTTAATCTGGTATGAAAGCCTCAAACTGTAACTGTCACCATTTGACCTAGGTTTGGGTTTTGTGGTTTCAAATGGGTTTTTTTGGTGGATTTTTTTCTATTGGTTGGTTGTTCTAAACTCAGAAACTGATACATTTACTTTAATTACTATTGCTTATAACCACAGTACACAACAAAAGAGACATTCTGAAACTATGGTCATTCAGTGATTCTCTCAATTTTACAGCAAGAAATAGTCAGGGATTAGGTTTGATTCCTACAGTATTATTTTGTTTGCATAATACACAAATATAACTGCTTACCTTGCCTAGATATTACTTGCACACTGAGTTGCACTGTTCCATCTGTTTTTACTCCTTGATCAAAAAGGCTTCGATCTGGGTCCAGCTTGATAAAATTTAAAAAAAGTTTTAGTCTCACAGTTATAAGAAACCTATTTTT
This sequence comes from Psilopogon haemacephalus, assembly GCA_013396835.1. Classification (NCBI taxonomy): domain Eukaryota; kingdom Metazoa; phylum Chordata; class Aves; order Piciformes; family Megalaimidae; genus Psilopogon; species Psilopogon haemacephalus. Next base: position 52,339 of record VWZI01014492.1, read on the forward strand.
CTTTAAAATTTAGAAACACTTTGTGTCCGCAGAAAATTTTCTGAAGAAGAGTGCAGAGATGTGTAGACATAGCACAAGACAAAAAATCTGGCCAGAATTTGAAACTCGCCAAGCTGTTCTGTTTAAGGTAGTTTCACATAATGGAACATTTTCTAATTTAAGAAAAAACAATGCAATATTTGGAATTACTTTTGTATTGTGAGGAGTATTCGTAGCTCCTTTTGTTAGTTTTTAACACCTTCATAGAAATTATTTAAAGCAATACTCTTCATGTAGTATAGTACTGCTGTTGACCTCATTCTTTCACTTTTAAAGTGGTTATTTTCTCCCTTTTACATTTATTCCAGAAATCTCAAAAGTATTTTGATTTTATTGATACTCAGTATTTATACATTAAATGGTTTGATGATAGTGAACTGGATATAAAATGAAATTCTTAATTTTAATTAATAGACCAAATAAAACATGAATTCTATGAAAAATGGGGGAAAGTATGTAAAATGCTTCTCAATTAACAGGTTAAATCTTTCATAGATTTCAATCTACCTGGATATCTTGCAGGCAAATTTCATGTGCATCCAAGGAACACTGCAGTCTGGGTTCCAGCAACTTCTTAAGATTTCCAATTGGTTCATTGATGTCAACAGCTTGACTCACGAATTCTGCTGTGGTGTACGTTTGCTCAACGATACTAAAATACCAAATTAATACAACAAAACATCATCTACATGTTAATATAGCAGGTATAGAAAAGCTTTTCAAAAGTTAGAAATAAACTACATAACAGGTAATACTGGCTCTGAAACCTTAATACCAAGCAGAAAAACTTTTAGCTTGAGGAGAGAGCAAACTAATAAATTTGGTCCCATTACAGTTGCATTGCTTCTCTTTTATCCTGTTGCCATTAAAAAGACTAGGTTAAACACCAGGATTATTTTCAGACTACTCTTTTCAAGACATTAGGTCATGATCAGTATATTACACACCATTAACTTGTATGTTGAGAGAATGAATTCTATTTGTCTTCCCTAGACTTTATTTAAAGACATTCAAGCTAAAACTACAGAAACTTAACAGGGTAAAAAAGAAGGGGGAAAAGTATACTCTCACACAGAAACAGTATTTTCTGTGTGAGAACCACAGAACTACATGGAGCCTCGAAGGAAACATTAGCCATGTGTCATGGTCGTCCTGCACTAACATAATGACAGTACTAGTACTGACATTCCAGAAATATCAGTGTTATGTGACTTATGTCCAATCAACGACTTTAGACAATCTGACACTCTGCTGTTACAGAGAAGGAAATCTGAAAATATACATACAATCAGTTTGTAAGTACTAAAAATATACAAGGAGATCAGAAAAAACAGATAGTAAATGGTTTTGAATCAATTCTACAAGACAGGTTCTTATAGAGCAGGTCATCTACCAGCCTCAGCTATTTTTATCCAACATATTAAATGCCGCTCTGTGTTTTCAAAAACAGTTGTAAAAATTAGGAAGAAAGCATTAGGAAGCAAAAACCCAAACAACAGTGTGAGGTATTTAAGTCAAAGAATATAAGATTTTGGTATTTATGGTTTCACTGACCCAAACAACTTATTTAGTAGATACAGAACATAATTTCTACTCTGTATAATAGCAAAGCAATGGACTGGAAAAATTCAACAGTTCATCTCAATTATGGAACGATACACAGAAGCAGGAAGGTTTGCTGAATGTACATCTAGATAGTCCCACAGACATTAAAGTAGGGGAGGAAAACTAACATGAACAGAAAGTGAAAAACAGTATGTTTAGGATTTAAGCAATTAAGATTGAAGAGCATGGTAGCACTATACACATTTTCTACAGCAGTTACAGGTCCACTTAAAGAAAAACACCATTTTATTAGATAAAAAACAGAAAAAACTGAAGGGCATAAGCAAAATTAAGAACTTCCTATCTAGCAAAGAAATTGAAAAATGGCAGAAACAACCAAGCACAGAATTTCTGAAAGCACAGAGAACCAGTTACTTCTACCAGTTTGAAGTTACTTCTTTTGCCTAGCTAGAGAAGTACTTATTTCATAACCAGGACCATCTCTGAGGCATTACACAATACCCAGTAACAAATCTGAATAACCAAACCCAGTGTATGCAACCATAAATCTGAAACTAATTGAAGAACATAAATAAACGACCAGTAGCCTACGGACCCCATAAAACAGTGACAGTACGTACCTTTCTTCAGTGCATTCTTGTTTCTCAGTTCCATCAATTTTTATTTCTATCAGCTCCTCTGCCTCTCTCTTAGTCATGGCTAAAACGACTTAAGAACAGAGCTATGAAGAGACAAAATTTTTTTTTTGTAAGTCACAGATAAACAAAACCAGATGATGGGTTCTCTCTCACCAAACGTATTTCAAAACAAAAAGCAGGACTGCTTCTTTAAGATGAGAATTCACCTAACAAATAAGCCAAAAGGTAATACAGATTTACAGATTCCATGAAATAGATGGCAACATTTGTTCCTCAAACAAGTGTTCTAGGGGCAAATCCAGGACTAGAAATGGACATTAGTCCAAAGCCTTGGAGGCATCCGAATTTACAGAATGTTTTTGTTTTGCACTAGCTACAGCTTTTAGTGGTTGCAAACAACTTCTGAAAATTATTCGAAAGTTTCACATAGTTTGCTGACTAACTTCAGGTACACATTACCTTCTTCACAAGGCTGAAAGATGCTGCTTATAAATTTTACATAAAATGCTGCAACAGGAAGCTATACAACAGATAGCTAGACAGGAAACTCACTGTTTCCTCACAGGCAAATACACTCAACAATGAAGCCTTCAGTGACTGTCCCATCTTTCCACCAGTCCCTCACATGGGCTGTGACTTGATGATACGTGCATAATCAATGCAGCTTAAGTCCCAAACTAACACAGTACTTTTTCAGTTAAAAGGGAAGCTATTTTGTGCAATACTCTCATTGACACACGAGATTTTTCATGCCCTGGAGTCTATTGGAATTTAGGGGCCAAACAAAGAATTACAGCATTTGGTCTGTAAACACATATTTTGTACAGCATTACCATGTTTTATTAACAATCCCAAAGCATTCTAAGTATGAACACATATGATAAAGAATTGAGCCAAATTTCATTAACAATTTACAATAAATAACACCACCAAATCCTAGGACAAGGTGTTCAGTAGTACAAATAAAAACAATAACAGCCACCAAAGAACCACCACAGTAAAAAAAAGCAAAACATGCTATTTAAATATCCACAATAGAAGAGATTAGCAAAGATTCCATCCTGAAATAATTATTTTTCAGGAAATGCTATACCTCAAACTCAACTGTTAGTAAGATAACTTATTTAAAACAAGTTAGTAAGGGAACCTAGTAAACTCTAAAACTTCTCCAAAGAAATACTAATCAACTAAGTTGTACAGCTATTGTTATGTAAAACTACTTTTGATGAAATCAAAGGCTGCATCTGTAAGAAGCTAAAGTTAACAGAAAGTAAACATCCCCTCATTAGTATGCCACCACCAGAAGGAAAAACAGAATTTGTTCTGCTCACAGATCTAGCTCCATGAAAATCCCCTGCCTGCCTGAGTACCTGAACAGGGCCCTGGAAGTCCAATTCCCATATTACTTAATCTTGTGCATCATCTTCACAAAAAGAGGGAAGAATGAAACATCACTTAAGAAGAATGTAGACAACCTTAATTTAGTATCCGGAAGAACTAACACCTGCATGGTTACAGGTGATATGCATGACTTGTTAAAAGATTTTTCAGAATTAAGGTTTGAGTAAAATCCCTTACTGGAAACTTCTAGAGCAGATAACTGGTACCTATTAAAAACTCATAACAACAGGAGTAAGTTGTAATTCTTTTTTTTTTTTTTAGTGAGGAAGTTCACAAAACAGATTAGCATAAGATTTCCTCAATTTTCTTTATTAAGAAAACTGTACGGACCTGCAGAAAGAACTAACCATCTTGAACGATTTCTCATGGAAAATATTCAATATTGGTACGTGCAAAGTGATGCACAGTGAGCAAATATTACAGCAGCAGAGTAACTGCACAGAATTAGACAAGACATTTTGAAATCCCTATGGATTGGACTCCAAATTGGCAGCTGAACAAGTAACTGTTCGTTCTCTCACTCTTCAAAGGTATTTTGTATATTGAAAGCTCTACTACATTTCTAGTTACCCTGGAGAAGTAGGAGGAGGAGCACAGGCACAGACAGACAGTAAACAAGGAGGAAGAAAGATGGTTTCATGGAGCACAGATACCAGAAATTAAGGTAATGGGTGGAAAATGGAAGAACACTCTGAAAACATGTAAGGTCATTAAGAGTTCAAAGAAGCCTGGTGGGGAAGATTTATTTCTCCTATGGTAGAATAGAGACTCCTGACAGAAACATTTCACATGAAGTCTAGCAAAATTTCGTTGCTACAGCATGATGCAGAGATTTAAAGTGCATTCAAGTTCAGACAGAACTAAGCTTCCTGAGTCTTCCTTGAAGGAGAAACAAGAGAACTCAAACAGCCTGGTGTGAGAGTCAGTCTGTCAGAATACAATAGCAGCATCATTTGTCTGAAGGAATATTAAAAAAAAAAAAAAAAGTGCTTAATTTGTAGAAGTTGGAGCCTTCTGACTTCTGCTTGCTTTTATTTTCCCTTCAACCTAAAACGCCTTAGATGCAGCTACTATTTATCCAAAAATCTGTCCGAATAACACCCAACACAGACTTCCGCTAAGGTAAGAGAAGGTTGTTACTCGCCAGCAGTCTTTTTAGTCCTGCACAACAGTCGAATACTACCTCGGTATCTTTTTTGCAGTTTGGCACGTGCAGTCAGGGGAGAACTCTTTTTAAAGACCTGCACACACACTGGAACAAAAGGAATCACGCAAGTAACAACAAACCCTAAACGATAGGGGCACGAACTCTACCACTGGAATTAGCATCTGTTATTCCACCAAGCAATTGTGAAGTGGGAGGCAACTAACCCACGTTATGAATTATCAAGTGAAACTGAAACACGATTCGCAGAGGTAATTGTGCTTCGGAGATGCTCTAGCGGTTCAACTCTGCGAAACACTGGGTACTACCCATCCCTCTTATAATTCGAATTGCTAACTACCAATACAGACAACCGATCCTTTACAGATCAGCTTTTAGAAGTTACCGGCCAGTTGGGATTTAAGACAAAGCCAGCAGACCACTAACCGGTGTGGAGTCCTGACAGATTTCAAGTGTTTTCCTTTCATCGCAACGGTCAGAAATCAGAAAATCTTAACGGGGAAAAGTTGCTTGTGCAGCACGTACCTGGCCGAGCACCGTGAAGCAAATTACGCAAGGTGCCAAATACCCTCTTATGCTTTCACGTAAAATTAGTTTTTACAAAGACAGAAAACTTTTCTAGTCCCGCAGAGGGCTCCGTGCTCCAAGGCTCGACACCAACAACGACCGTAAGACCTGCGGCGGGACGACATCATCCTCCTCCCCCAGCGCACTAGGTTCTCGGCGCCGCCTGAGGGGCCCTTCCCCGCGTCCCGCCACGGTCGCCGACTCCATTTCCCACTCGTAGGGTGCCTGGCCGGCGTGTGGCCGCCTGACCCGAAGGCGCCAAGACCGCCAAGACAGGGCGCCCCAGCCCGCTCCTCCGGCCGCAGGGCCGCCACTACAGGCCCCCACGCGGGCGAGCATGCAGAGCCGCAAACTAGGCTGGCGCAGACCCACCGCCGTGCGAGGCCCTCTTCCTCGCACGCCCCGGTTCTCTCCCCCACCACCCCGCCCGCTTTCCCCCCTCCTCCTCCCCGCGGCGCTTCATCGTTGTTTGAACCCGAAACGGAAATGAGACTCGCGGCGCCGGGGAGAAACGGAAACAAAACACGGGCCGGGCCACCAGGCCGCACCACACTCACCCGCCGCCTCTGTCCGCCGCGCCAGCCCCGAGCGGAGCGGCCGCACGACACCTCCCGCCAGCCCCGGCCTTTGCGGCTCCCTAGGGGCCCGCCGCCGCCGCCCAGAGGAGGCCGTCGCGCGCTCGCGATTGGGCAGCGCGGCGCAGCGCGGGCCCAGACAG
>VWZI01014492.1:58538-86606 GCA_013396835.1 Psilopogon haemacephalus
CTTGTGTGCGTGGCTGCGGAGCGTAGCGCTTTGGCCGCGCCGGGTCGCGCGGACTTCCCGGCGTGCGTTGCGCAGAGGGTGGGGCGGGGCGGGGCGGAGCCGGGGTGGCGGCGGCAGCGGGAGCCACTGTCCCAAGGTGACTGGAGCTGGGCCGGGGTGGCTTTGCGGTGCTCTTCTACTCTTTCACCTGCGGTGTCGGTGGGTGTCGGGAACGGCTCTGCTTCCGCCAGTTGACGCTTCAGGCAGTTGGGTTAGTGCTAACAGCATCTCCCGACCCCGCCTGTGGGGGGTCCCCGGGGAGGGTGAGGTGAAGAGTCGTGAGGGGGAATGTTGAAGTTGGTAAATGATGCTGCTGGGTTAAAATGGTTACTTTTTCTTTAAACGAGGCAAAACATGAAATTCTGAGTTTGTGGCGGTGTGCAACTTGAATGGGGAACGTCTCGCAAATCAGAGGCTGCTCGAGATTTCACCTTGTTACTGTGTGCTGGGTTAAATATTCTTCCTGGTTTAAAGCTCACTTCTTAATGATTTTTTTTACCCCTGTTTTATATGTTTACATTGCAGAAAGACCTAACGAGTTCTATGTTTGTGGTTTTTTTTCTTTTTTCTTTTTTTTTTATATTTGTAGTTAATACACTGGTGTCATCATGATTCTGCATCAGATTCTGCGACTTTCCTCAATTTTTCGCACTGCTGTTTCCATTCACTTGCGCAGGAACATAGGGCTTTCTGCTGTTGTCTTTAATAAAGCAAAAGAGCTCGATCCAGTTCAGAAGCTCTTTTTGGACAAGATCAGAGAGTACAACACAAAGAGCAAGTAAGTAGAGAAAATAGTGTTAAGGCTGGCTGCAGAAAAGGGGAAAATGCAGACTCTGATAGATGCTGAAATATGCTGGCTTTGTAAGTTGGTCTTTAAATACGTAAGGTATATTTTCCTGCAAACTTATTGATGCTGTCACAAGTGAGGAAGCTTGTTCTTGCATACCTGACAGAAAATGCCCATTTTTCTCATTAAAAAAAGAAAAGCTGTTGTCTTCTTGGAGGATTATGGAATTCAGTGAAGCTTTTTTTCCCCCCCACTTTGTGACCATACTAGTGAGTTAATTTTTAGCCATCTGTGTGCTCTGTAACAGAGGGGAGGGGGGGGACTGGAAAAAAGGACAAAATTACAGTAATTATTCTATGAAAGGAAATAAGCCACTTAATTCTTCTAGAAGGTGTATGATTCCATATGTTAAAAACTAGACTCTAGAGGTAAGTGTATTTTTGGTGGTTTTACTAATCATAAGCAATAACTGTGGTGGTACAGCTGAGAATTGTAATCCACAGTTATTAACTTTAGCTATTTTTAGATTTTTACCCCAATAAATTCCTTGTCTGAGTCTATTTGAATGCAAGTTTCTCTGTCTCTTGGGATTTTTGCTTGTTAAGTACTTCTGTCTTTGCAAGAATAGGTCACAGGATCATAGGATGTTAGGGGTTTGAAGGTACTTCTGGAGATCATGGAGTCATAGAATCATGGAATGGTTTAGGTTGGAATGGACCTCAAAAATCATCCACTCCCCACCATAGGCAAGGACACCTCCCACTAGAACAGGTCGCTCAAGGCCTCATCCAACCTGGCCTTGAACACCTCCAGGAAGGGAAGCAGCCACAACCTCCCTGGGCAAACCACTTTCAGTGTCTCACCACCCTCACTGTAAAGAACTTCCTCCTAAGATCTAGTTTAAATCTCCAACCCCCCTGCCAGAGCAAGATCACAGAATCTAGTGCAAGTTGCACAGGAATGCATCCAGACAGGTCTTGAAAGTCTCTAGAGAATGAGACTCCACAGCCTCTCTGGGAGCCTGTTCCAGTGCTCAGTGACCCTTACACTAAAAAAGGTCTCTCTCCTGGGCTGTGATTTACATCCATTGTCCCTTGTACTATCACAGGGCATAAGTGAGAAGAGGCTGTCCCTTCCTTCTTGACACCCAGTCCTCACATAGTTATAAACGTTTATCAAGTACCCTTTCAGTCTTTGTTTCTCCAGACTAAAAAGCCCCAAGTCTCTTAGCCTCTCCTCCTAAATTAGGCTTTCCTAACCCAGATCACTACTTTGAACATAGAATTACAAGTCACAGTTTTGTTAAGGAAGTCACACCTGCAACAAGTGATACTAAGAGCCCCGAAAGCCTAGATACTTGGTTTGGGTTTATGTCTTGAAAGGTTACCTCTGTAGCTTGGATTTTCATCACTGATAGAAGAAAGCCTGCACTTTGCCCCGAGAACCTTGTTTATGTATAAATATGCCCAAAGGTTTGTCATTTTAAGTAGTTCACTGTGGCTGGTTGTCAAAAAGATTTTTAATTAATAAATAGCCATGAAAATTTAGAACTTCCACATGACATATCAAAACTCAATTATTGATCAGAACTTTTAATTATTTTCTTAGGCAAGCTGGAGGCCCTGTTGATGCAGGCCCTGAATTTCAGAAAGACATGAATGAATCTCTTGCTAGACTTCAGCGGGCATATGGTGAGGGAGATCTAACCAAGTTTCCAGAATTCAAATTTGAGGGTGAGTTAACAATCTTCTTGTATTTTTAATAGCAAGTAAGAATTGCCTGTTTTCCTTAATTCCCATTTAGTTTTAATTTGGACCATTGATTTAATATTAGGTGACCTCAGTGAATCCCCTTCCTGTCATACAGTTCACATCTTATTCCATTTGATACCTTTTTTTGATTATTTGCCTTTTTCCAGTAGAGATATGGACTAATTTGTATTGATACCTAACAAAACCTGCAGTCCTATCAGGCTACTTTAATTATCCTTCACAGATCCAGAAGAAATAAATACAAATGTAGAAATAGCTTGAGGCCTGTTGGTTGGCTTTTTTTCATCATCCTCCCAAAGTGGTCAGCAAACTGTAACTTGAAAACCATTTTCCTGTGTCATCCAAGTTGTAAATTTCATATGCTTACCTCGAAATGTGATTACTGAAAATGAATATAGAAGTTAACTTTACCTATGACTGCTTTGTGACTAAATTATATTAAACTTTCTTCAGTTATCTGGACATGACTTTAACATTTTCATGTTACCCAGTTGATTATGAAAAATACTTGTGACAACTGATTTATCAAGAATTCAAGGAAAATGCATGTCCTCTGCCAGCCTTAGAATATAAAAGACACTTAACTGTTCTATAAACAGGCTAATTTCTGTAATTATCTATTTCTTTTTGTTGCTTATGTAAGTACAGCTCTGTGTCTTCATTGCTCCTAAGCAGTTTCAGCTCAAGTCAGGTTTTGCAGGGAGCAAGCAGTCTTTCTGATAAACTGCAAGCAGTTGGTAGCTGGGATTTAGCAGTATTTTGCACGTGCTGGTGTATTTGGTTTATGTGGCAAGGTTTTGGTAGTGGTGGGCTGCAGGAGTGGCCTCATTATCAAAAGAGGGCAGTAGGTGTCCACGCATTGGATGGAACCAGTTCCGTCTGTCTTGAAAGTGGACCTGCTGCAGGAAGCAGCTGAGCCCGTCGGTGATGCTGGTGGTGCCTTCTGTGTCAACTTACTGAAAAAAGGGTGAGAAATGCTGCACCTGTTCTCAACCCTCCTGTAGGCAGAGGGAGGGAAAGTCTTAAGAGAGCACAAGGCTTGGTGGGCATCTGGCAGCCAGTCAAGGTCAACTAATCGAGGAAAGAAGAGCTTGACTCTTATATCAGAGCTATATCAGAAATGCTAGTGTCATGTCTACTGCTGTTCTGGTTGCCTTCTTCACTACCACAGCTGTGTGGCTAGAAGTTGTTTTGGCAGAATGTCAGCAATGTGCACGTCTGTTTTAGTCCTCATGCACAGCTGCCCTAAGGTGGAAAAGATGACTCCAGTGTATTTCATTATTAAGAGCTGTTCACTTTCAGTCATACCCTGGCATAAAGTGGTCGTGTAGATTCCAATGTATGTGAGCTTGCTTAGGTATGTCAACTTTATTTTCTTTGAATAACAGATGATTTGTGCCATCTGAGGCAGGAATAAAAAGACTAATATGACTTTTCTTTCTCTCCCTTTCCTCCTTCAGAGCCCAACTTTGAGGAGACTCCCAAGTGATATCTGCAAGTTGTGTACTGAAAATGGTGTATATCAATGGAGTTGCTGAACCTGGCACCAGTTGTAACTTAATAAATGCAGTTTGACTTCAGAGACATGAATAAGTCCTTATCTGTATGGTGAGCATAATCAGCTATAGTCATCAGCCCTTAAAGCAACTAAGGTATCTGACAAGTGTTTCTTAGTGTTAACTGCAGAACTTCTCGACCAAGCTACATTTCAGTGCAGAGAAGTTAAAACACTCCCAATGATACACCAAAGAGGAAGAACTTGTTTTTTCCAAGTTGTCACATCAAAGAAGCTGCAGGAAAAAGAAAGGGAGGAAGCCTTAATATGTAGCAAAGGCTTATGGTAGCAATGGACCTGCACAGCCAAAAGCATAGGCACAAAACACTAACTTCATACCGCATCTATGAACACATAAGTGCTGAAGTGTGACTATTACAGAAACAACAGAAACTTTAATGAGGTTGACACGAAGACTTCAGGTTTTAAGCAGCTATTTATTTGGAACATTTGCAACAGGTAGGGTCCAGATACTATAGCTTGACTTTTATTACTGTGATTTTTATTTTTTTTTTTTCCAGAATGAAATTACACATGCAGTCTATAGAGTGAAGCTTCCTTCTGGAAGAGAAGCTGTGGAGTTTTTGTATTAGGCAAGAAGACATTGTTTGACACTCGACTACACAAAGCTTTATTTTGTCAGGGTAGTGAATTTAAGTCAGCATGACTACTTACACACTGAGAGATGACTTTGGCAAATCTAATATGATGTCAAGGTACAAATAAGTCACAATCACAGGAGATTTTGAGCCCTTGACAATAGTGGAGATGGAGGTAGTGCAAGTAGTGGTAGCAAGGTCACCTATGAAAGTTGTTTGAATAGATTGTTACAAGCCTTAAGTGTGAATCCCACATTGCTGCATGTGTACATAGAATCACACAGTCACCAGATACCAGATTGGAAGGGATCTCCAGGATTATCTAGTACAACCCTTCTTGGGAAAAGCATGGTCTAGATAGGTAAGGTGGCCCAGCACCCTGCCCAGCTGAATCTTGAAACTGTCCAATATTGGAGAATCCACTGCTTCCCTAGGGAGATTAATTTCTGATTGTTCTTGTAAAAGATTCTTGTCTGCATCTCGTTGGAATCTCCCCAGGAATAAATTGTACTCATTAGTTTTTGCCTTTCCCTTGTGACTCCTTGTATAAAGGAGTCCCACTTGTTTGATTATCTTTGTGGCCCTTCTCTGGACCCTCTTCAGCCTGTCTGCATTTGTTTGGTTGGTTTTATTATACCAAGGACTAACACTCACAGTATTCCAGGTAAAGTGGGATAATAACTAAGTCCACTGGTGATGCCCCTGATGCAACTCAGAATCCCACTCCCTATCTTTTATTTCTGCAGCAGTGTTTGTTCATATTTAGCTTGTCTTTCAGGACACCATGAACAAAATGAGAAGTCTTCATACAAATTATATTCAATTAAGTTCTATCTTTTAAGTTTTGTCAAGTTTTTGGTTTTGTTTTTGCTTTTTTAAAAAAATCAGGTTGACTAGATCTAAACATTGGCAGTTTCTATTTTCAGCATGTAGTATATGTAAACAATATTTACAGAGTAGAGGTCAAAAGATCCCTTTGATACTTTTGTATAACAAGTAGTCATTTGATGTCCCTCACAGAGGCTGAAATCTTCTAAATAACAAAGGACTTGGTGTGCTTGAAATCCTAAATGAAGCAAACAAGGTTATATAAGTAATAGTTCAAAATCAGAGTAACATTTAGTGTGTATTTCTGAACAATCAAAGGCATCAAGATTGAAAAGCAGCATGCTTGAAGCACTGTTAGTTATATTATCCTTTTCTGGAAAGGGACATTACAAAATCCACTGCTAGATGAAATGGAAGGAGTCTGTTGAAAAAAATACAAGCATCAAACCACTCTGTTGAGCATTTAATTCCTAAGCTTATTAATACTGAGAAACAGATACCACAGCTCTTCAAGAGTTTGCTCCTTCCTACTTAGCAACCAGCTAGTTGGCCTCAGTAAGTCATACTAGGTGGATAAGTAAGAATGCTATTTCTGGTTTGATTAAAGAAACAGATGGTGGTCAGTGAGCTTTTAAGGCTACTACTGTTAGCTGCAAACTTGACATAGTGAAATTAAATTAAGGTGCTCCTAGTTGAAACTTCAGCTGGAGCTTCATTCCTTTGGCACTCAAATGAGAAGCTGGATTGATAGATATGCAGTTAAAACCCTTGAGCCTACTTGGAGAGAAAGATGGGAAACTTAACATTTAATCAAGTCTTTTGATCCACATTAATCTTACAGGAATTAAGTCCTAATCTTGCTCATCGCTGCCTTGGACCATGTCTGAGTTAGATTCCTTGGTTAACTGATACGTACAAATGAGTTAGTGTAAGCCATCACAAGAAATTACATCATTAAATGGACAGTATAGACATCATATTGCCAAATAGTAAAAAACTCAAATAGAAATTGTCAAATCTGATAAAGGGGAAATGGGAAAGAAAAAGAATAAAATGAATTAATAGAAAAGGTAAGTGTAGGAAGAAGCAGGTAAAAGAAAATCAAGCAAGTATCTGGTTCATGTGACAAAGAAGAAGATGGCAAAATGTGGAACAAAGAGCTGTGCTTGTATGGCTCTTGAAACGGAGTCATAGGAAGCTATAAATCATAGAATGGTTTAGGTTGGAAGAGACCTCAAAGATCATCCAGTTCCAACCCCCCACCATAGGCAGGGACACCTCCCACTCAAGACCTCATCCATCCTGGCCTTGAACACATCCAGGGAGGGAGCAGCCACAACCTCCCTGGGCAACTAGTTCCGCTATCTCACCACCCTCACAGTGAAGAACTTACTCATAACATCCCATTTAAATCTCCCTTCGGCCAGTTTGAACCCATTACCCCTTATCCTGTCATCACAAGACTTTATGAATAGTCCCTCCCCACCCTCCTGTAGGCCCCCTTCAGATACTGGAAGGTTACTATAAGGTCTCCTCAAAGCCTTCTCTAGGCTGAAAAGCCCAAACTCTCTCAGTCTGTCCTCATAGCAGAGGTGCTCCAGCCCTCTGATCATCTTCGTGGCCCTCCTCTGGACCCTCTCCAACAGTTCCATGTCCTTCTTGTTCTGGGGGATCCAGAACTGCACACAGTACTCCCAGGTGGGGTCTGATGAGAGCAAATGGGGAGAATCACCTCTCTTGTCCTGCTGGCCATGCTTCTCTTAATGCAGCCCAGCACACGGTTGGCTGTCTGGGGTGCATGTGCACACTGTGGGCTCATGTTGAGCTTCTTATCTACCTAGACCCCCAGGTCCTTTTCCTCAGAGCTGCTCTCCAGCCACTTGCCACCCAGCCTGTATTGTGCTTAGCAGGTAAGGTATCTTCGGGTATTGGTGTCATCTGTGTGGGGCAGGGTGTGTACATGTGCACAAACACCACAGATCTAGGGAATTTTGAAGACACCTGAAACTTTTTAAACACACTAGGGAATGCAAAATAACTTGCCTTTTCACTAGAAGATTGATAGTTGGTTGTCTTTCTGTTAACAGACCAGAGTAAAAACATAAATTAAAAGAGTGGCATTTCTGGTATTTCAACCCTTTTGAGAATCTTATTTATGAATCAATTTTGTCTACATTCACAGCAATCCTTAAGGGTTTTTTTCCTCTCTTAAAGTTACAATAACAAATCTATTGAATGTTTTATATAGTTACCACTGTCTCATGAAAATTACCTTCCTTAGCTTGTCTTTTGAAGCCTTACAGTTGTGCTATGTGGCCAGTACAAATAACTTGGTATTATTTGTATTTCTCTCTAGTACATTACTTTTTTGCCCTGCCAGTACCTGGAAGTGCCAAGATGAATTTTCAAAAAGAAAAAAATTTAAAATCTGGAAACCAGCCTCTGCTGAAGCATGTAATTTTAGCTGTGTGTGAGAGCACTGAAATAGCTTAAGGAATTTTGACTTGCTACTAAGAAATTTAAGAGCATGAAGTATCAAAGGAGTAGAGCAGACACCCTCAGAAAGTTTCCACTAGAGATATTTTTACAAAACATTTCTTAAAATAATCTGGTAGACAGTGATAGGAGCCAGACAGTTCAATTTGGTTATGATCATCTCTTGTCTAGTTTGAGGAGCAAACAAAACTAACTATGTTAAAAAAGACTTCTCTACACGCCACTATAATGATTCATTTTCTGAACAGCACTCTGGTTCTAATAAGGGAACAAGCTGGTGTGTAGGGTCAGGTTTCTTTTGAGGTTCAAAAGAGCCATTGTACAAGAATTATGTAAAAAATACCTTGGGCAATCCTCACAGTTACTAAACCACCAGAAGTGTAAATTAAGTTTGCAGAGATTTGTATACTACTTGCATCAAGATACTTACTGGGAAGAGCTTTCCTCTGAAAAAGAAAAAAAAAAAAAGGAAAAAAATTACAATAATTAGCACAAGAACAGTTTCCTTAGCTTATAACAACGTTATTTGAAATAGTTGTGGATAGATTATTCTTGAGTTTCTGAATCAAATGTCTCTTTCTGGGGTAGGGAGTTTAAAAATAAGAGGTTGGTTTTGAAGTGAACCAAGTGAACGTTAACTCCATTGGCAGCTCTGCTAGCCTGCTACTTTCAGGCAGCGGACCTTCTCAGACATTTGACATCCCTTCTTGCTGTTCTGAGCACTACAGACACTAGTGTAAACGCTACAAAGACAGCTGCTTGCCGTCAAGCCCTTTGCAGCGATCCTTAAAAGCACATTCTCCACGACCCAGAAGAGGGAGCCCGTGGATTTAATTTCCTCAGCTCGGAACTCGCTGCTCAAACTTATCAGACTAAAAGCAAACTTGCATGGCTTGTTTTTATGTTATCTTTATTTGCCGTTTCTTCTCAAAACTAAAGCAGAGAAACTCCAGGAACCAAGCGTTGGCTTGTTGCTTTTCATTGATTGCTGTTTGGTAGCCTTATGCAATTGCATACATATCTCTACATCATTCATGAATTATCTTTTGCAGTAGATGCTCACCGAATAAAAATCTCTGCACAGAAAAGCTGCTGTTGTAATGGTCTTTATCTTAAATACCACAGACCTAGAGCCTTCATGTGAAAGGAGAAAATGTTAACAGCAGAAGAGCAGACATTTTTTTTCCTGATACAAGGAAAGATTGATGTAATTTTACTTACTTGCAAAGTAGCCTTTTTTTTGGGCATAAAATACTCCAAGGCCACAGAGTGCCATTACCAGAGCCACAACTACTACAGCAATGATGATGCCACTTATATTAAGGTCATCTGTAATTATAAAAGAGAAGTCCAATGTTATAATCTGTAATAATTACCATTGGCTGGCTTTTTTCCCTCATTAGGATAAATGTCTTTTGTATCTATAGTGTTATTTTGCCCAAGATGCCCAAGTTAATAATTAACGTTTAGATGAGGACAAGCAGTCCAAAAGCACTACTGTATCATAGCCACGTTAACAGCAGCACTCAGTACACCTCAATTGCTTGGATGGGGTCAAGAGTAAAGGAAGAACAAGAGGAGTCAAGGGATACATACTCCTCATTGTATTGTTCTCAAATAAGTTGCATTCAACTTACGTATCTCTAAGGGAAAAAATCTTGAAATGTTTGGAAGTCTTAAGTGTTTTCATATAGTCTGCCTAAAGTAACTGACAGCTGACAGCCATGTCAGGTCCCCAGTCCTGAAGGAGGAGAGTTATTTAAAATTAAATTATTTCTTATTTTTAGATAGTGTGGCTTTTAATATTCAGCACAATGAAGACATCTGAATTTAAACTCTGCACTGGGCTATTAAAACATCTAGCCATATTTATTTTGAACGTGATGACTCGTGCCCATTTCCTGATACTACTACTAAGAGCTTCAGAGAATCATTCAAAACCAACAAAACAAAACCAACAGTTTCATAGGTTTTTTTGTTATATGTCTAACTACTTATTTAGATTCTGGCTTCAAACATACATTAATATATGGTTGGGAATTTTACCCCTAGGGCATATCAATTTTAATGCATTGGTTGACAGCAGTTTCAGACTTCAGTGAGTGTTTCCCCAAAAGATGGATTCCACCTTGGCAGTCTATGGAACAGTTGCTCATAATCAACCAGGAATGCATTAAAAAAAAAAAAAAAATCCCATGATTACTTTCAGCTATGTTCTGAGAAAGCAGCAGACAATTGCTTTATTAAATACTTGGCCACGAAATTCTGTACAATTGTTTTAGGATTTGATACCATATGCTTTCCTATCACATCTCCAAGAGATAGTTTTATATTTTGCACACACATTCATACATTTTGGGTTGCTACAATCTCTATCACTCCAGCCTTTGCTCAATTCTTTACTAGTTAACCAATGTCACACTGCACCTATGCAGTGCAAGTAGTAAAGAGGCAGCACGATGTATTTGTTTTAAAGATACACACTTACTTCTTCAGTGTTCCTCTGGCAGATATCAATGAGTCATTCAGTTGAATTTCTGATCTGTTACATTAAGACGAGGCTTTTCACAAGGAAAACAACCCAGTCAACTGGCACATCATCCTGTACACCTTCCACAAAAACATTCTGAAATCTTAAGGTTCTCACATGGATACTGCTGTTCTGTGAAGTTCAGTGTTTAGCAACCTAAGGGCTGGCTACTGTGTAATGCACTGAGATAGATTAGTGCTGTAAGAAATGAACACCTTCAGCAGACACAGCAACTACATGAAAGGAACTCCTATTATTATTATTTCTCCCACAAATGCCATAATAAAAAGATATAATTCTTGGCATCTCAGCTGCATTATGCAATAAAATAATTCCCACTGTAAGACTGTGTTTTGGCCTTATTTTCTTTAACACATACCAACTTGCATTCGCTTCACTGAACACTTCTGAGATAATCCAATCCCATTGAAGGCTTCACAGAAATACTCTCCAGTGTCATTCTTTGTAACTGTGTTAAAAAGCTGTTAAGGAGGAGGCCAAAATTATTAGCAAAGTGGAAAAAAACCCAAACCAACCAACCAACCAAAAAAACCCCAAAAAGAACTCCCTGCAGGGTAGAAATTTTGACATGTCAACAGGGTGGGGGTTTTTTTTGTGTGTCTTTTTTGATTGGTTATGTTAAGGTTGTTTTGGTTTTTTTTTTTGATTTTGTTTTTTTTTTAACAAACAAACAAAAACAAAACCCAAAAAAACTGAAAGTGACAAATTCCAGTCTAGTTCAACCTCATAATTCAGGTCCATAGTCACATTCCAGAGTCCCTAACTTCAGCTAAGGAGAAATGCTGTGTTATTTATCAAAATACTACTACTGTAAACATGAAAGTGAGGAAGCAAGAGATAAACTGACCTTGTTGATCTGTATTTATTTTTTAAAAAATCATTAGACCTGTAAACTTTCCCCCTCCCCCCCCACCTAACATATCCCATACTTTAGAAATAATTAGTAATTTTTAGTAATTCACCTGCTGAAAGGGTCACCTCACCTCTGACATATTTCAGTTTCTATGCTTGATTGTGCACAAGTGTAGATTGTTCTAGAACAACTCTTTATGTCTGAAAAATCAGCTGTCAATGCACTGCAAGCAGTATGTATAATTTTTTTTTTTTTTTTTTAAGGATCAGCCAATGGGGAAAGAATGAGAAAGATATGGCCAGCTCTGAAGGGAAAAAGCCCCACGGAATCATACAATGTTAGAGGTTGGAATGGACCTCCAGAGATCATAGAGTTCAATCCTCCTGCCAAAGCAGGATTACCTAGGGCAGCCCACACAGGAACACAAAAACTAAATAAAAAAAGTCACTATGGTTACTTTCAAACCTGATTCATTTCCACTGACCTCACAAATACTGGAATGGAACTTGTAAATGCCACTGGATTGCACAGACCCTGGGCTGCCCTTAGTGCTGCACTTCCACTGAAGTGTGTAAAGCTGCCATTTCACATTTTAAAGGCACTATCAAATAAAACTGATTTCTCAGCATGTCAACATTCTCACCTGACACCAGTTAGTTAACTGGCAAAGGTGAAATTGGCACATATTTTTTATATTCTGCTCATTTACCATTACTGCAGCCTTGCAACTCACCTAATTTGTATTACCCAGTGGCTATTGCTTATCACTGGTCTGAGGCAGAAACCATCTTCTATGTCTGTTAGCACATATTTCAGCTTGACATTGATTTCCAACAAAGACTTTGTGCATTTGTGAATTAAGAAACCTGTGCATCATGGTATTAAGCAGTAAATTTGGTTTTCTTGATAGCTGAACATGACAGAGTTGGTGACTACACTTACCAGAGTGCCAGACTTTTTATTCATGGTGTAAGTTATGTTTGCTGCTCTGGCGCTGCCTGTTCCTGTCTTTTCCAGCAAGGCAACACCATTCTTGTACCACTGGTATTCAGATGGAGGAGACCCTTCAGTCTCCTTGCAGCTCAATTCCACTACTGTTCCCGTCATTGCAGAGCTGGGTACCTCACATGTTGGAGTAGCTGGAGCAACTGGAAAATGAAATTGTAGTTGTTACAGTCTTACCAGCATTGTCTATATGACATCAGTTTGACAGTCACAGGTGAGGAGGTATGCACTTGTGTACATGCTTAGAGACTACCGCATTAACAGAATGAGGTGCTGGAAAAGGAGCTGAAAGCAGAGCCCTGCTGCTGGAGAGCTCAGTAGAATTTATGAGCTGCTAAAAACAGAAGAAAGAGGCTTGCTCTCAAGTTCCTCTACCACATGCTGTGTCATCCTGTCTCCATCTATAAATTCTCATCTATCTCCAGAGAATTTGTTTCACCTGGTTTCTTGTATGGACGTCTTGCTCACAGATAATCAGGAAATCTGTAGTCCAGCAATTCCCCTTCTCTGCCTCAGTATTTAAAAATGGAAGTGAGAGAAAGAGATGTTTTGTAATGGAAGAAGTCAACCGGTGTTTTAAAAATGATTGCCAGAAAGAATTATCAAGACTGGCCATCTTCATAGTCACTGTATAACTCCCAAAACCTATTGTCTGCTAAATTTGTGTTTCACTTAAAACCAAACATTTCCACACATGGAGAAGAACAGATCACTCTTTCTGCCATGAAGATGAATGCTTCTTTTCCAGTTTTTGTTAAATGAAAAAAAAAAACCAACAACTTTTTTTTTTGTTTTTTTGGTAACTCGAAACTATGAAGTGGAACACTAAAAGCACAAGTGACACCTTAACAAGCATTCATAGTTTTTTCCCCTTGGGTGATGGTAAAATAAAAAAAAACCCAAGTGCAATGCCAACTATTTCACTTTCAAAAAGGCTTGTGGGCAACATATACACACTCCTTTGGGCTCTAAGATTTCAGTTTCAAATTAAGAAGTCACACCTAAAATCGGAAAGCTCTTGAGAGACTGGAAGAGAGGAGGAATAAGTGGAGTTGCCTTGTTGTTTGAGATAATCAGAAGTTCATTAATTTGCTGTCCTTTATAAAGAAATTTAAGACTTCATAATTTTTAAGGAAAAAAAATATATAGAAACTGAAAAAACAAAATATTTACTTTTTTCCCCTATATGGTGAAAAGAAGAAAACTATAACCACTATTCTTTACCACTCATCCACTGGGGAAAACACAAGGAACAATATAAGAAGAATGTACTTAGTATTCACTTTTCCCTCCTTTCCCCAGCTGGGAAAGAAAACAAACAAAAAGCCACATAGAAGAACCACCCCCCAAAGCCAACACCATCTCTCCTGTAAATAAAGTCCACAGATTGCTAGCTCACTGGCTGGCAATGCAAAGACACTGCAGCAGTTTCTCCTTCCAAAAAACAGGAGGAGACTGTAGCATACTGGAATGAACTTCTTCTTAGGAATATTTGATAAGTGTTGACAGATGCTGACTTTCAAGTGCCCAACACCATAATCAGCTTATCCAGATTCTTGGCCACTGAGTGACTTCAATTTCCTAAATTCTGAGAACCCGAAACCTGTATTTATATGTAAAAGAAAACCTTTGTAATGCAGTGTACATTTTGGAAAGCTCTTTTGTGATGTGTGCTTTGGGACGAACATGAGCACAAGTTCATAAAACCAGCCTAAAGAAGACACAAAAACCCAGCAGCCACACACCATATGGACAACTCTACCTTGAGCACCCCTTCACATTATTCATTTTCTTTAGAGAAGCCCAAGTATTAAAGTTTGTACCCAATACTGTGAGAGTAATAGTAGCCTCCCCCAGGCGTTGTCCCTCTTCACTCTTTGCACTGATTTCACAGCGGTAGGTCCCAGAATCCTTTCTAGTCACATTTCTAATACGGATTCCTGTATTCAGCATCTCTGCCCGGCCTCGAAGATCACCTTGAAGAGAGAACAGAGAGGTTTGCTTACAGAAAATGTCTATGTCTCATTGGCTTGTTCTGAAATCATGTACAGTTTATGAACTACTGCTCATTTGTTCAATGTTAATTATCTAAAACCTAGAAGCCACATGTAATCCCTTTCCTGAGACACTAAAGAACCTTTCATAACTTGGCCATCTAGTTCAATAAAATCTCGGTTCATAAAACCTACATCTTTTATGCACTTTCTAATTGGAAGATAGAATATTTTTTTCTACAGCTATTTCAAGAAAACAAGGTGACTACTAGAGGCATAACAATCACTGACTTAATTCCCTCACAGAAAGAATTGTGAGTGAGACCACAGCCAATGTGTTTGATATTTTCATTTGGCAAGAAAAAACTGATAGATTTAGCAAAGACATTGCCATTAAACTTATCACCGTGAGGGTTGATTTTTTTTTTTTTCATTCTACAGCTTGTTACAAAATTGAAGTTACATGCACACGCAGGACCACAAATTCCAATATTTCTCTAAATTACATATACATGAAAAGCCCCAACTTCATCAACAAGACCAGAACATATTGCAAGCTCCACAAACCAACAAAATCGCCATCCTTTTGTTTTACTTCAACTTTCATTTGTTGTGTACAAGGTACCAGAGACCCATATTTTCTTCAACACGTCAAGCTGAAGCCCTTTTCACAATATGTAAACACAAACTCCACTTCTGAAAAAAAATACAAATTATTTAAAATATACAGCTGAGTTTATATTTTATGTATATAGAAATTGCTACATTATTCATGTCTAAGCCTCCAGCTCTACCAGAGGCCTAAGAAATACCTTTGTAGGCTAGAAATGCAGAGCTTGCAGTAGTTTTGGGGAGTTTATACCTGAATGTAACTCAATTTTTTAAAAAAGTCAAGGAACATGCAGTGCCCTTTTTCTTAGTCTTGTGTTTCATTATATTTCACTTCATTGAAAAGGTAACTAATCATTGTTGATGTTATTAAGAATTTTATTTGTTCTCCCCCAGGGGAGAATTCTTTTCCTCAAAAGGACAACTGTTCAACTTAAGAGAGCTGAGAATGTTCTCTTTCAGTCGCTCTCCTAAAGTTATCATGTTACCCCACAAGAGTCAATATCTATGCAAGAGAACGACCCTTTAAATCACCAGGCTAAGTTTGTAGTACTGTACCTGTAAATTCGTTGTTGTAGTAGACAAATGAGACTCCCTGAGATTGGATTTTCTTCCATTCTATTCTTAAGCTCATCCCTTTAGAAAATTTGTGCTTGCAACTAAGAATAGCCTCTAGAGGAGGAAGAAAAAAGAAAACAAGCAAAAGGGAAAATTACAGACTTGAGCATTGTGCTTAGTACGCATTCAGGCTCCATAAAATTAATATTCCCCCTTCAAAAGAATTTGAGCAGTCAGCAAGGGCCAGATCTACTTTGCAAAGCGATGCCACCAGACCTTCTCCAAATTTACACAACACAACGGGGAAACAGAAACAAGTAATTTTCCCCATACTTAGTGGCCTTTGGATCAAACTTCCTATGTTGAGAATAGATATTCCCATGTTGGGTGGGCACAGATTGGGTATTACTACTCTAATTTTAGGTGTAACTATTTTTGTTAGTAAACAGATGATGATTAAAAAAGGGCTCTGATCCTGTTAGCAACAATATTTTGTGAATTACCATTCTGATTCAGTATCAGTAGTTTAATTATTTAAAAGTATAACTTAAGGCAGATGGAAAACACACCAGTAAGATGGTTAAATAGTCTCCTAAGTAAATTAAATATTTAATTGCAATTTCACATTGGCTATTGTAAACGTATGCAGGACAAGGAGCAATGGATGTAAGCTGGAGCACCCGAGGTTCCACCTCAACACAATGGGGAACTTCTTTACTATAAGAAAAGAGCACTGGAACAGGCTTCCCAGAGAGGTTGTGGAGTCTCCTTCTCTGGAGACTTTCAAGGCCCATCTGGATGTGTTCCTCTGTGACCTGAGCTAGATTGTATGGTCCTGCTCTGGCAGGGGGATTGGACTTGATCTCTTTGAGTCCCTTCCAATCCCTGACATCCTGTGATAGATAAGAATATGCTTCATTGAGATTTACCAGTCAAGGACCTTTCCAGTTCAGAAGTGGTAACAAATAATGAGGACAGCAACAAAACCAATCAACTAACCAAACTAAAAAAAAACAACAAAAAAACACCCCACCCTCCCAAAAAAACCCTCAAAACACAAACAAAACAAACAAACAAATGCACAAATGACAGACTGGGACTAAAAAAGATGATGACAAACTGAAGGGACAGTGCTCTGGACAACTGGAGTGAATGAAAGTCTCTGCCTCAGTAGTTGGAGAGGCCACAGATGTTGAGATTGTGTGCTGGTGAGTCTCAGTGCGTGTATGCCTGGAGTACTAGCTATTGAAGCAGAGAAGGATGGCTTGACTAAATTTAGGGCCAGCAGCTAAGGTCACACTAGGAGTATAGGCACCCCTGAGCTTGTGGTGCTGGCTTCTGGAAGTAGGGGTGTGTAGTGCACGTTGAGCATTTTAATCTCCCCTAAACCTAGTGAGCCTGGAGGTGTGCCTGTAATTTACCAGAAACCCCAGGGTGGGCAAGCTGGTAAGTAGAGCAGGGGTACAGGATGGGCAGAGGGGCTGTGCTGATACTCAAGGGTCTGAGAACATGCATGTACTTATGAAACTAGGGAGCATTGTGTGGGAGCTGTCATCACTGAACTTCAATCTCTACCAGCCAGAGAGGAGGAAGGAGGCTCAGCTGTCTGTACCTAATGCTTCATGTGCACCCAGGCAGTGTTCTATATGGGTAATGTTGAAGGCAGCACCTTGTGTGTGGTGGTCTGTGTAACAGGCAGTGTCAGTGTCGTGAGTGTGTGTATAGGTGAGTGTGTGCACATATGCATGCACCCCTGGGACACACACAGCCTTGCTACTGGTTGAACCTGCCAACAGGAAGTAGCAGCTGTGTCGATTGGCTTGGGACAAAGATTTTGAGGTTTCCCTCTGCACTGGACTGTGCTGCAGTGACTGGGCAGGAGGAACAACCTGCCTCCTGGAGCTGCTGGTGGCAGAGGCTGCTCATAACATCCCTCGGTGGTTATCTATTTCTCTTGAGTTCTTGAGAAAAGAAGGTTCATAAAATCTTCAGATTTACGTCCACACAAGTTTCCCTGACTTATGCAGAGTGGGCATCACCAACCAGATTTCACAGAGAGACTGAGATTTCAAGAGTTACTAATTATTGCTAAAGTTGCAATAACTGGGTAGGAAACAAACCAAAATAAATGCTCTTCTTGAGGAATATGTCATATTGAGACTTAAACTGCTCTTTCGTCCTTTCTCACAGCAGGGCATCAGCAGATGCCATGACTAATGTGTAGGTTGCACCATAGTAATTGTGGTCTGTGGTCAAGCCTGCAGTTATTATGAGGGAACCAAAGGGGGAGAGAAAACATGACAATCTCTATAGGTAACCTGTTGGGACAAACTCAGTGTTTTGGTAGTCTCATTCTCTACAGAACCACATATGCTGCAATATATAATGTGCTGGAGGGGGGGTTGTGTGTTTTTTTTTTTCTCCTCCCCCTTTTCCACCCCCTCACCCACCGTAAACAACTCTTAAGTCAAGCTATTAATAAGAAATACTGAGCAAAAACATCAGAGGCAAGAATGCAACCACACATCTGACTCAGAGTCTGCTAACAAAGTAAAATGTAGTATCCCTCAGAAACTTCCGAAAAAGAAAGTCAGTATTGATCTTGCCATCTTTAGGCTGTTCATCTTCCAACACAGAACAGATCATCAATGATCAAAATCCTTCATAGTTTTGGCAACATATGTTTATCTTTCAGGAGACAAACATTCACTGCTCAAACTTACAGTCAATCTTCATTAGCAGGCACACTTATTTCCAGGTTCAGCAAGCAAGGCTGAAGGGCAATTAAGAGCTACCAGTAGATCTATCCACTCATTCTGATTTCCCAGGTCTGTTCTGCAGAGAAACAAAAAGCTTCCAAGGGGCCAGACTGGTAGCCGTGGTGATCTCTTGTAGAGGAAAAAATGTCCAGACTTGAAAGAAAAATTGAAGCAGGAGAGCATTCTTTGCCAGAAACGTTACACATGCACTAGCCGCTTCGAAAAACATACTGTGCACTCAGGAAGCCCAAGGTTCCTGACTTCAGGTTGAGTGGATGGGTGGAGGCTTCCTGAATCTTAAGATTTGCTAAAGTTTCCTTTCCATTTTGTTTTTGTATCCTTCTAACAAAGAAAACCCATCATTCAAGCTCAGCTTGCTTTTGCTACTGACCTTGTGATCGTTGGCTGATCCCATGAGCTGGTATATTAATATACTGATGCTGACGTAGAGGCAACTCAGCTGAAGTGTTCTCAGCTGAACAAGTCACTGCTGTCTTGAATGAGCTGCCACTTGCATGCCACTTGCATGCCACTTCTTTTCATTTCAGCAAAAGCTGGAATTGATACTCTCCCACTAATCTTATTCAAAGAAAGGGAACAGAATGGCAGAAAAGGAGTGCATGCAGAACAGAGACAACATAGTAACAGTTCCTCTCTCCTGCTTTTTCTCATACTAATGGAATCAGAGCTACTTTTCAGAGCAGGTCTACTTAACATGCAGTAAGGTAGATCCATTGGATGCTGCGCATAAGCACATGTTCTGCCAGGACTGGAAAAACCTTCTGGGATCTTGGAGAAGTCTGGACAACGTTTAAATTGGATTTATACCTGGTCTGGAGGCTATCGCTTAGTTATAGAATATCTGAAGTTGGAAGGGACCCGTAAGGATCATTAAGTTCAATCCTCTCCTTCTCTCAAGCCTGTCTAAAATTAAATCACATGACTAACAGCATAATCTAGACACTCCTTGAACTCTCACAGGCTTAGTGCTGTGACCACTTTCCTGGGGAGCCTGCTCCAGTGATAAATCACCCTCCTCTACAGTAATAGAACTTGCAGGAGAGAAGAAAACACATGGGAAGATCAGGTGCTACAACTGTAGACACATAGCTACATCTATAAGCCCCTACCATTCCCTTTAGCACTGTTACACAAAGATATGTCATCTGAGCTATATTAAACTGATCTCACTAGCATACAAACAACAAAAGAATAAAATATGTCATATATCATTTAAAATGTCAGAATCTAATAAACGAATATTGCCTGAAGAGCTTCTCTTTCCTCCTGCCTGTCCTGAGTTCTGAAAGTGTCAATTTTCCCTTCCCCAAAAGTGACAAAAATACATGACAGGAACCCAGCTGAGACCTTTAGAGACCTCAAAGATATTTTATTATCTCAGCAAACAGCTCTTTAAATTCTTAAATTCCCCTCCCTTTCAATTCCAACTAAAAGCAAAGAGCCCAAACAAACCCATAAACCTCACATACAAACTACTTGGTTCCCTTTCTTATCTGCCCAGCAAACATCAGATTTCTCTCTGTGCCTCCTTACCTTCTCTAGCACATTATTGGAAGTAATTTGTCATTTTACATATGACATACTTAAGTATGTAAACAGCCATTATAGTTACTGCCCAAAATAGCTTTTAAATGATAGTTATTGACAACCAGCTGATTTCTGGTTGTTCTATTACTAGACCCTCACTTCTTTTTCTTGTAAAATAAATTAATGCTTCTCCTTTCTATCAGTTTTGGTCATTCTGGGTGGAGAGAAACCAGGCAGAAGTTACAGAGCGAACTACTGTGACTGACAAAAAAGTCACAGAATCACAGAGCAGGTGAGCTTGAGAAGAACCTCTGGGGACCATCTAATCCAACCCCATGTCAAGTGAGAGAAACAGGGAAAGACCAAGATTACACAGAGTCAATGGAAAGAATAGGAGCAGGACCCATCAGGAAAGAGGAAAACAATCTTACATGCACAAAGAGCTTCTGTATATATAGTTTGCATGTAATGCTCATATATTAAAAATAATCACAGCAATGCACATACTGTACCCTGAAACTCTTCTGCTTTTACGTTTTTGTTATCCGTTTCAATGGAAATGCCAGACACTTTATGATCTGCATAGGGACAGAAAAAAAGAAAAAAAAAAAAAAAAAAAAAAAGAAAAAGACAATTCAGCAATAAACACTTGCAATAGCACATGTGTTTCAGCAACTACAAGAAATATTTTCGAGACCTCCTTACACTGGACAGATTAAGACACTGTCTACTAGAGAGAGTACAGGACTGAGTGCTAGACCAGGGCTGCCCATGTGGGTGGCCTTGAACAATTAATCTTTCCCTTTCCATGCTCTGGCACCTGTGAAAAATAGCAATATATCTCTTTTACAATGTCATAATAATATTTGTGTGAGAGAAATTCTATATAAACAGTAGGAGATGTTTTATACTGGTGTAATGTCTCTGTTTCTAGTTGAGGAGACTTGTATTAATCCATAAGTGTATTTTCCATCGCACTCCTATGCAAGGCAAGCATGTTTACTTAAGAATACCATGTACAGCTTCTACAGGGTAAAAAAAAAAAAAGAAAAAAAAAAGTGTGCAGCAATTGGTAGTTACCTCAGATTCTTATTGAAATGAGAAAGAAAACATCAGTCAACTTTTCTATAGTTTTATACAAAAGAGAAAAAAAAAAATCTTGGATATCTTTTGTACCAAGAACACTTAAATTCCTGAGAGACCAAGCAAAATAATCACTAGCTCTACAACAAACCCCACTCACTCAGAATCACAGAATTAACCAGGTTGGAAAAGACCTCTGAGATCGAGTCCAGCTTATTACCCAACCCTTCTAATTAACTAAATCCGGCCTCCTTTTAAGCACATCCAGGGCTGGTGACTCCACCACCTCTCTGGGCAGCCCATTCCAATGGCCAATCACTCTTTCTGTGAAGAGTGGGCCGATAGCCCCATCTCTCTCAGCCTTTCCTCATATGAGAGATGCTCCACTCTGATCATTCTTGTGGCCTTCCTCTGGATGTGTTCCAACAGGTCTATGTCTTTCTTGTGCTGAGGACTCCAGAGCTGGACACAGTACTTTCAGATGGGGTCTCACCAGAATCATCCTCTTCAACTTGCTGGTGACACCTCTCTTGACGCAGCCCAGGATATGTTGTGTTTTCTGGGCTGCAAGCTCACATTGCTAGCTCACAAAAAACTTTTCAACCTCTATTACCCCAATTCCATTTCCACAGGGCTGCTCTCAATTCCATCATTTCCCCAAGAGTCTGTATTGATACTGGATCTTAGAATCATAGAATCATCAGTCAGGGTTGGAAGGGATCACAAGGATCAGCTAGTTCCAACACCCCTGCCATGGGCAGGGACACCCTACCCTAGATTAGGCTGGACAGAGCCTCATCCAGCCTGGCCTTAAACACCTCCAGGGATGTGGCCCCAACCACCTCCCTGGGCAACCCATTCCAGGGCCTCACCGCTCTCATGGTAAAGAACTTCCTCCTCACATCCAGTCTGAATCTCCCCACCTCCAGCTTTGCTCCATTCCCCTTAGTCCTGTCACTACCTGATAGCCTAAAAAGTCCCTCCCCAGCTTTTCTGTAGGCCCCCTTCTGATACTGGAAGGCCACAATAAGGTCACCTGAGAGCCTCCTCTTCTCCAGACTTCAACTCTTTCAGTCTGTCCTCATAGCAGAGGTGCTGCAGCCCTCTGATCTTCCTCATGGCTCCAGCATGTCCACATCCCTCTTATAATAGGGGCTCCAGAACTGGATGCAGTACTTCAGGTGGGGTCTCACCAGGGCAGAGTAGAAGGGGAGAATCACCTCCCTCCACCTGCTGGCCACACCTCCTGATGCAGCCCAGGATCTGGTTGGCTTTCTGTGCTGCAAGTGCACACTGCTGGCTCATGTTGACCTTCTCATCCACCAGCACCCCCAAGTCCTTCTCCACAGGGCTGCTCTCCAGCCAGTCACTGCCCAGCCTGTATTTGTGCCTGGGATTGCCTTGACCCAGATGCAGGACCCTGCACTTGGCCTTGTTGAACCTTCTGAGGTTGGCTTGTGCCCACCTCTCCAGCCTGTCCAGGTCCCTCTGGATGGCCTCCCTGCCCTCCAGTGTGTCTGCTGTACCACACAGCTTGGTGTCATCAGCAAACTTGCTGAGGGTGCACTCATGTTTTGTCCATGTTGCCCACAAAGATGCTGAACAAAACTGGTCCCAGGACTGATCCTTGAGGGACTCTGCTTGTCACTGGTCTCCACCTGGACATGGACCCACTGACAGCCACTCTTTGGGTGCAGCCATCAAGCCAGTTCCTTATCCATCTGTTGATCCACCCATCAAACCCACATTTCACCAGCTTGGAGACCAGGATGTGGTGAGATATGTAGGATCTTATCCCAGGATCTTGTCCTGACCCAGGTGCAGGACCTTGCACTAAGCCCTATTGAACCTCATGAGGCCCCCTTCTCGAGCCTGTCAAGGTCCCTCTAAATGGCACTCCATCCCAGAGATCTGTTAAATCACATCACTCAGTTTAGTGCCATCTACAAACTTGCCAAGTGTATACTCAACCCCACTGTCCAGGCCCCTGAGTAAGATATTAAACAGTACTGGCCCCATACAATGTAATGGTTTTCTTCTAAAATAAATATCATTCCTTATCGTTCAGGTCTGGCACTATAGAGAGAAGTCTCCCCCCAAAGTCTTCCTACAGCAGTTTCCCTCCATGATTTTCTACGTCTTTTTCACCTTCTTTTGTAAATGCAGATTGCAGTTCTATTGGTAGGTATGACCAGGCCTGCAGCAAAAGTCCAGTTACTCCTTCTCACATCTACCAGATGCCCACCCAGGCACTCTATTATGCCCCCTCCTAAACCCAACAAGGGAGAAGATAAGATACAAAGCTCATAGGTCAAATGAAAGACATTACTTAGCAACTATCACTACAGGCAAACCAGATTCCGATTAGGGGAAATTAATTAATTTTATTTCCAATTGAAAACAGAGTAACTACAGGTTTTGTGGGAAAATGCGGGGTTGTGGTCAGTCCATAACAGTTCCTCTCTGCTGCTCCTTTCTCTGCACACTTTTCTCTTCCTTCAGTGTGGGCTTCTCTCCATGGGCCAGAGTTACTATCAAAAGTCTACTCCACCACCAATCCTCCATGTATTTCAGCTTCCTTCAAAGAATATCTACTTGCTTCTGTGTAAGATTCCCCATGGGCTGCAGTGTGGATATCTGCTCCATCACAGTACTCCATAGGCTGAAGGGGATCTTCCCATTTTCCCCTTGGGGCTTTTGAGGCTGTTTTTCACGTTTCCCCTCACTGCTGGACTGCTTTTTCCCTTCCTTACATTCATCCCCTCCACTGCCACGGTGGCTGAGTGGCTCAGCTGGAGCCAGCTAAAACTGGCTGTGTCCAGCACAGGGCAGTTCCAGCATCTCCTCAGAGGCTGCCCTGAAGCCACCTGCCATCTGCTGAGCATCCGCATAACACACCCCTATGTTACTGTTCAGAGTTGCTGCTTTCTGCGTACCTCAGCATCCTTCCTTCCTTTTCCAAATGTATACCCAACATTTCTTGTTTGTAAGAGAATACAGGTTAACACTTGGCAACGTAAAGTGAATTTTCGTATATGCACATTAATAAAAGATCCAAATTTATGTGCATCTATCCTGTATTTAATGTTTTTGTTTTATTGTCACCTTTGTGTTAAAGCATAAGGTTATAAAAATAGTTAAAGCAGAAGGTTATAACATGGAAAAAAAAAATACTATTTCAGGAGTGTCATTTATGTACCCTTATAATAATGAAACAGCAATAAATATTTGCATTACAAATAACACACTTGGAAATTTTTCTGCCTCATCAAGAAAGGAAACTTAATGTTGGCCACATCTGGAGTACTATGCTCAGTTCTGCCCCCCCCCTCCCCTCCAGTTAAAGAGGGACATAGAACTGCTTGAGAGAGTCCAGCGCAGAACCATAAAGATGATTAGGGGAATGGAATATCTCTCTTACAAGGAGAGACTGATGGAGCTGGGGCTCTTTAGCTTGGAGGAGACTGAGAGGTGACCTCATCAATGGCTATAAATATGTTAAGGGTGAGTGCCAGGAGGATAGAGCCAGGCTCTTCTCAATGATGCCTGATGACAGGACAAGGTGTAATGGGTGGAATTTGAGGCATAGGAAGTTCCATGTAAACATGAGGAAGTTTTTTTTGCTGTGAGGGTGACAGAACACTGGAGGAGGCTGCCCAGAGAGGTTGGGGAGTCTCCCTCTCTGGAGATATTAAAAACCTGCCTGGATGTGTTTCTGTGTGATCTGGTATAGGTGATCCTGCTCTGGCAGGGGGATTGGACTGCATGATCTGTGTGGAAGGACATGGAACTGTTGGAGAGATTCCAGAGGAGGGCCACAAAGATGATCAGAGGGCTGAAGCACCTATGCTATGAGGACAGGCTGAGAGAGTTGGGGCTTTTCAGCCTGGAGAAGAGAAGGCTTCGAGGAGACCTTATAGGAGCCTTCCAGTATCTGAGGGGGGCCTACAGGAAGGCTGGGGAGGGACTATTCACAAGGTCTTGTAANGGAACTGGATGATCTTTAAGGTCTCTTTCAACCTAAACCATTCTATGATTCTATTCTATGATCTTTTGAGGTCCCTTCCAGCCCCTGACATTCTATGATTCTATGAAATACCTCCACTGAGTATTCAGAATGCAAGCCTTAAGCATTGGATTTTAATTAACCATATAAAGAGAAACAGTGAAAAGTTGAAACATTGGTGTACCACTAGACTTTTTGCTCAGTAAATGCTTTTATACAGATTTAAAAAAATAAGAAAAACTCCTCTTGCACATCACTAACATAGCTTAGAAGTAAACCTCCAAAACGCACACTTTCCATCTGATAATGACTCACATGGCTGTAAACTGATACTACTAGATGATGGAATCATTAAGGAAAAGTGTATTAGTCAAGCCAAATCAAAGGAAACAGTGTGCCTGAAGGAAATTACATGAGAACAGAATCAAAACAAAGTTGTAAGGACAGAAGAAAAAGCAGTCTTATGGTATTTGTTTTGCCAAGTTCTAAATAGCAGGTGGTCTAGAGCAAAGCTTAACAAAGGATTTCAGAGGATACTGTAAGTTTAGGAAGTCTGATGTCCCACAAAAAAAGCAACAAAGCCAGTACTATTACTGAAATTCCTGAAAGAGAATAGGAAACCAAACATCTGTTTGGTGTTAGCATCTTTTAGACACACAACCACCCAGGATAAACCATCAGTAATATGCTTAGATGCGGATGCAGATTTCAGATATGTATCTACCTGCCACGAGGTAGGGAAATTGTACCTAGTGTTTTGTCACAGTTGCATTATTTAAACACATCTGGTTGGGCCCTCCTATTGCTGTACTTTTTCCTAAGAGAATGTTTCCCCACAAAAGGGGATCGGAGAGGAGAAGCCTTTGGATAACCTCAGTAATTTTTTTTCTGGTGATTAACAACTAATTCCCACTCTTTTTAGTAGTCTAAGATGTGGTTGCTACAGCCAAAAGGCTCCCAACTCTGCTCATGACAGCATTCACAGGCCAGGCTGTGTTAGCTCTGACAACTAGCCAGGCAGCCTGGACTTGGACCCAACACTCCTCTCAGTCATATTGATGTCAGTACTCAGTTTTTAAGCAGCCTTCATCTTCCATCACTTCAGTTTAGTGAATGCTAACCTCCAGTAAACATGCTATAGAGATATGAGAGGTATTCACAGCTTCTGATGCGTGAGTCTCCTTAACCAGTCTCTGAAACTGAGGAACCAAAACACAACCTGTGAAATAACTGGAGCAAACTCAGCTCCATTAAGTAGACATGACATAAATATGGCATTAAGACTTCAAATTTTAGACACATACTAGAATAAATTATACCACATCCTGGTTGTGGTGGGGAAGGTTAGGTCAGGGAGAAAGCTCAACTTCAGTCCTTCAGTTATCCTGGGTTACAAAATTTCTTGAATTTTAAAGAACAATAGTAGAATAGAATTAATTTTGGGCAGAGTTTATCTGATCCACTAAAAAAAACCCAAAAACCTGCATATCTTTGACAACAAAAAACAAATATGAGAGTAGTCTGAAGGGGAAGTCTGTGGGGTGGGAATAATAAGTCCATCTAAGCCAAGATGTGGAGAGTAATTTTGTATTGTAATAGGCGTGGTGTGACTAAATAAAGGATGGTAACCTAAGAGAGGCAGCACATTTTCTGTTTGACCAGCTAAAGGAGTCTGAAACACAAAAGGAACTTAAACTGCTTTTCATCCACCCTTTCACTTACGTGTTAGCTGTCAGCAGCCATTCTGTAGTGTTTTGGAAACTGCTAGACTTAAACACAGCAAGTTTCAGTCATTCAGACCCTGGAGCTGGTGCAGCTCTAAGAACTGGTGGTAACACACTCAGCTATTGAGAGTAGCTTAATATGCTGTGAAATATGTGGCAAGATTTTCAGCACTCTTACTGGCTAATTAGGACATAGACCTGGCAAATGTCCTTAATGAAGAAACCGAATGGATTCTATGCTATGTACACATGTGCTATCCCTAGGTCAGTGGAAAATGACACAAGTTTTTCTAGCAGCTTGAAGAAAGTACTTTCAACAAAGAAGTTAGAATTTTAGTCCTTACAACTATATGGAAAACTGTTCCTTGATACGAGCAGATGTAGTCCTGGTTTCCTGGCATTACAAATAAGTTATTCTATTGTATCCATGCTTTTAGCATCAAGTGTCAGAAAAAACGTACATCTAGTTATTTCCACTCCTTAGACAGTACTAGAAATGCTATGTCTTGGTCTGGACACATTGGAACGACAGATACAGCAGAAGCAGGTATTTAGATATTCAGAAGGTTCATAGAAAAGGGGGTTGCAAGGAATAAAACCTCACTGGTAGAGAAGCACAGCTTAACTTCTAAGTTGTAGGCAGTGCCTCTTCCATAAGGAGATTCCTTTAAAAAACTTTATTAAATGCCTTGCAACAAACAACAATTTGTGGGCACAGATACCTGTTAGCTTTCCCTTCTTTTATACAAGCCCTTTCCTAAATCCTGACTTTTTTTTTTTTCTTCTTTGTGGAGAAATACATTCAGATTTTGGAACAAGGGAAGAGTGGGGGTGGTGGGGAAGAAACAGCTAAACTCAATATTTGGTTTGGCTTCTCTTTAGAAAGAACAGCTATTACAAAATGACACAGCAGAGTATCCGATACATATGAAACTGACCTTCCTTCTATCCCCAGCAAAAAAAATAAAAAATTCCCTAAACCCAAAAGGCATTTTTCCACCCTTCTAGCCTAGGCTTAGAACTATGCACAATGGAGTAATTCACTGCTATGCTTCCTTTTCAGAGTAGAGCTATATATTTGAAGCTGAAAACAAGGCCAGAATGCAGACAGTAGATCAGTTAGATACATTACACACACATTAACTGTCTTGCAGGGAAGGCAGCAGTACTCTCCTCCTCTTTTGTGGGGTTTTTTTTTTTTTGGTTGGTTGGTTAGTTTGGGTTTTTTTGGTGGTGCTATTGTTTGTGGGAGGTTTTTGGTTGGTTGGTTGGTTGGGTTTTGGTGGTTTTTGGTTTTTTTTG
>VWZI01014492.1:86621-139564 GCA_013396835.1 Psilopogon haemacephalus
TTTGTTTTTTTTTTTTTTTTTTTAACTAAAAGGTCTCAAATGGTGAGCAAACCCAGCTGCTTCTCAACTATTAAAACAGGAAAAAAAATTATCTACAGATACCCAAGTATGACAAAGCAGTCAAGTTTTAAGGTATCCTGCCAAAAGGACCTCTATAGCAATGAAGCAAGGTGTTCAACTATACCCAAAACAGAAAAAAAAACCTGAACAGGTAGTATGGTGTTTGTCTTGTCGGGTTTGTTTTTGGGGGTTTTTTGGGGGGGAGGAGTGGAGGAGAAAAGGTAAATAAACAAAATTCCCAAAACTTAGGCTAAAGTGACAGTTTGTACAGCTGAGCTGCTCAAGGTCTAATAGTTTTTCTTGGATTTACTACTTATTTATTATATACATCGAGATCTGCAAAATCCCATTATTTTATTTAGTTGTAGCACAAAAATAACTCTTCACACTCATCTGTTACTCTTGCTTTCGTAGTGGAAATCACAAGAAAAACAGAATGCAAAACTGCATTTTCATCCAGCCAAGAGTTATTTAAACAGTGTAGGAGAAACTTTGCCAGAAAGTGACTAAGAGCAGTATTTCTATCTGTATTGAAAGCTGGTATTGGATGATCTGAGGTGCTTTCTGTCTCACAGGGGAAAGAAGTTTTTGTGTTAAACGCCTCAACTATAGAGGAGATTACCAAAGAGGTTTTCATTTACAATGCCAACTGAACAATGAGTTAATCCTCAGCTTTGTGTGTACTGTTTAGTGCAATCTGGAAGGCTAGCACAGCAGCTTAACTTCCAAATTAAACAAACAAACAAACAAACAGTCTAGAAAGTTTCCAGAAACAATTCTCTAAAGGTTTTGGTAATAGTCCTAAGAGTTTTATATTATGTTAATGATTCATTTCAGAG
Source organism: Psilopogon haemacephalus (assembly GCA_013396835.1). Taxonomy (NCBI): domain Eukaryota; kingdom Metazoa; phylum Chordata; class Aves; order Piciformes; family Megalaimidae; genus Psilopogon; species Psilopogon haemacephalus. The sequence goes on from VWZI01014492.1 coordinate 87,521, forward strand.
CACAGCCCCAAGGACAGCCGGCCATGGAAACTTCAAAAAACTGGAAGTGCTTGTAAAGGAGAAAGTAGGGAATAAAAATCAAGTGGCATGGGACAAGAAAGAGATTATTTAGGTCAGCCTTTCTGAAGAAAATGAACGCCAAAGCACAACAGTTCCAGACAAACTGAAAAGCTTTTCAAGTGTTTTCATCAGTCCTAGCACTGAAGGATTTCTGCACAAACTGGTGTGAGAAATTCTGGAGGGAAAAAAAAAAATTACAATTGATTTTTACATAAGTAGCAATCAAAATGGAAAATTTTCAATCTCCTTCAAAGTTTCAGGGGTTTCTCATCCTCTTTTTTTTCTACTCATACAGAAGAGAGAACAGTTTGAATTCACAGTTTGCAGCGATTTGATGTAGCATGGAGCTTATTTCAACAGAGAGACAATCCAGAAAGCATATGCTGCTATTAACCAAATAAATATTTATAGCTGGTACTTTTACAACACTCAAAACTCTGCTACTCGTCTCCATGACAATACAGAAGGAGCTTCTGAAAACAGAAGATGGAGTTTTAAACTAGTTCATCTCTCTCTCTCTCACACACATACCAAAAAAAAAAAAAAAGCCTATTTTCCATCCCTCTGCAGTTGGTTTCCACAGCAACTCAGCAGCAGCTCAAAGACAGCTTGTAAAGGCCGTGCAAGCCTATGGCTGCTTCGGCTGTTGCTTTTAAGATGCATCAGGATACTGACAACCTTTGTCTAGTAGCATCACATTTCAAAGCACCATAAGAATAGGCTATGGAAGCAGAAGCCCTTAGTCACTTTTGTTCCACCCACCTCGTATCACTACAGCAGTGATCCGAAGAAACAGATTTTCAATTGGTATAACTATTCAGCAAAATACTTGCGTGTGAAAATACCTGGAGAGACGGTTGTAGAATGATTATTAAATTCTACAGAACAAAGCCAGATAGTGCAAATTGGCATATTCCTCTGAAGTAAACAGTACTAGACTATTTTACACCAACTGTAAAATCAGCTCTGAAACACAAGAGTTGGGAAACTATGAAAAACAAACAAAACAAATGAACAAACCAACCCCACACAACACCAAAGGAAAAACCCACAACAAACTAACAAATAAACAAACAAACAAAAACCCAAAAAACAAACCAAACCACTTCTCTCCAAAAGCTACACAACCATTCTGGCCCACAATTCGAAATTAAGAGCTCAGAAACCTTCTACAACATTTAACTGACTTTTGCTGGAATTGCTGAGAAATTTGGAAAGGTTAAAAAATTTCAACAAGTCACATCATTTGCATAGCTACACAGACACACATTACTTGCCTAAAAAAGCCTGAAAACAAATTTATCTTCCAACTCTGCAGACCAACATTAGATACAACTCCAGTAAACACCACATGAGTGTCCACATGAATGAGTCCCTGCTCATTCAGAACCAGTGAAATTATTTCCAAAGGCCTCACTATAGACTCATGTTTCCAGATGCTAGGAAGAACAGCTACAACTACCTGAAGGGAGGTTGTAGCCAGGTGGGGGTTGGTCTCTTCTCCCAGGCAACCAGCAGAATGAGGGGACAGAGTCTCAAGTTGTGCCAGGGGAGCTACAGGCTGGATATTAGAGAGAGTTCTTCACAGACAGTGACTGGCATTGGAATGAGCTGCCCAGTTTGGTGGTGGAGCCACCGTCCCTGGAAGTGTTCAAGAAAAGACTGGATGGGGCACTTAGTGCCATGGTCCAGTTAATTGGATAGGGCTGGGTGATAGGTTGGACTGGATGATCTCGGAGGTCTCTTCCAACCTGGTTGATTCTATGATTCTAAGATGTTACAATTTTATATTGTAATAAATAAACACTGTTACAGGGTGGGAATGTTTCATCCCAGTTTTATTCATTTATGATGGAACAAAATTTCCTGTGCATCCCCTGTCTCTTGCCAAGTTTATAGCAGTTTTTCCCCAGTAGGTTTTCTTAACCCCTTTTTGATACATCTGAACATTTCTACAAAGCCCTTTCCATACGTTAGATGAGTATGTAGAAATGCATACCCAGTTTTGACTTCTAAGTGTATAGGGTAGCTAACTAACCAACACTGTGCATTGCAAATAGATCCTAAGTAGCAGGTATGATAGATAATGTGAACCCTAACGTCTCCTTTTCATCAAAGTGGAACCAGCAATGCCGAGTCTTATGTCCTCCATTCAAGGGGAAATTAATCTGAAATACATTCATTTTATTTTTAAAAATAGATATTCCCTTGGAAGCAAGGACTGATTCGGAATATACTTCTATACAAGTATGTAATGGATGTTTCTATCTCCTTGTGGTGAGTTTTTAAAGAAGGCTTTACACAAGCTTTCTCCCATTCAATTTTTACTGACTTTGGGACATACTCATACCATGACTTCGTTCTAGCTACAGTATGTTCATTAAAACCCCCCAGAAACAGTAGGATACTCTTTATATGTAATACTCAAGAAAATCCTTGTGCAAGGCTTTGTGAATTTGGGATATTTGAGATGTTTCCACTAACCAGGGGAGTGGGGGTGACAGTTTTTCCACTTGGGCCAATTTCCCTCAAATCATGAATTTTAGGACTGCAGCCTGTTAGTGATAAACAGTGCTGAACATAACTCTTAAAACTTCTTTCCTCCTTTCTACAGGCCATATTCTTTGCTAATACAAGCTGGGAACAGGATGACCACTTCTCTCCTGGCTAAAAGAATTTGGTGAACTCTTCCTAATAACCCAAATGCATTTGCCAGATTAGCTCATCCCATTTTCATTTACACATGATCTCTTACACTGCCAAGTTTGCTCAACAGCCTCTTCCTGCAAGAAGAATCTAATAGTTATGTTTGATGACTGTTACTTCCAATCAGCATGATAGTTTACAATGAAAATCTGTATCTTTAGCCTCAATTTTATAGGCTTTCAATAGATAATTTAGTTCTTTAACATCAGTTTTTATAGAAGCCCTTTTAGGCACATTTGAACAGGACTAAAGTCACTGCTTCAATTCTGCTAAGGTCAATGCATATCAACAGAAGCAAGAGCAAAGAAAAGATATTTTCCATGCTTCAAGGAGAAGGGTGATTAGAAGAAATCCTCCGGAAGGTAGAGTTAGGAACAATAGGTCACAGTGTAATAGGTGCCAAGTTTTCCTTAAAGGGGATGTAGACAATAAAACATAGAAAACAAAACAGGAAAAGTACAAAATCATCAAACAAACAAAAATTCAAATCCTCTATAGTCTTCATCCCATTAAAAGATACAAAAGCAGAGAAACACATGGGCATTCATATGAGAAAACACTGTAAGAACAACACTGGAAAGTTACACAGGAAATAGGAATAAACATAATAGAGCAACTGTGCTTTAATTATTTTTACATCAAGTATAAATATTAACTTGGTGATCATCAGAGCTTTTCAACAGGAGAGATGTGTTAGGAGCCACATCCTCAAGAATATTTGGGTAAGGTTTGCCAGTGAAACACTCTGCTGCTTTGTGTCAGAAGAAGGGAGAGCTCAGTTTGTGAGCTAACATTCACAATTCACTGGATTGCTGCTTCATGTAATAGGGTTTGAGGATCTTGTCTGCAGGTACTTAAACTAAGGAGGTACGAGCTGTTTTACTCTCACAAAAATGATGCTGTAAAACTACAAAGACAGACAGACAGAAAGACAGAATAATTTGTACACATTTTTGTCAGAATTAAATAATCAATCAAGACACAGTTGAGAGACAGAAACAGTACATGCAATGCTGGGATTATTTTTTTTTTGTTGTTAAAGCCATTACATTTAATTTGTTTCATATTTTAGAATTAACTATATCCAATCAAGTGTTCAACATCCCCTTGGGTCACTATCTTCCCAAGCATAGCTTAGTGCTGAAAAGTCTGGCAATTAAAATGGCTAGAGCAACAGTACACATCAGGCAGAATATCATAAAGAAACATGTAACATTTCTAGAATGGTTGTTAGAATCAATAGATCAACACATTTAATGAAACCACAACTCTCAGATTGGCATATATGCTAAAATACTCTTTTGCCATCTGCTTTCCCTATTTATGCCAGTGTTCCTTTTATAACCAACTGCTCATAACATACTGATGCTCTAGGAACTCACATGTCACTATGGCTGCTGAAACTGAAATTTCTTTTAGAAAGAAGACTAAATAATACCACTTTGAAGGTGGTTGTTCTCCTTCAGCTCATGTCAATTAATTTTGGTTTAAGGATCTTTTTCTGAGAAAGGTGAGTGAAGAACAGGCCAAGGACTATGCTTGAAATCAGATTATACAGCCAGATGCACATCAGCATAAGCACTGTCACCACATGGAACCCAAATGCAGAATAAGAATTCAGCTCTAAATTCAGAGAGCACATTAAGATGAGACTCTGGGCATATTTACATATTTATTGCTACTGCTCTTGCAAAGCTGAGCTTCTTGCAATGAGCCTGGAAGGTACAAAGCTCACATCAGCCGAGCTACAAGTGGTCAAGAAATCAAGAAAGGGAACAAGACAGCTTGCTGAATAATCTATTGCTACCAGCATTTCTATTCTAGAAGAAGAACTCTTCACCAACTAAGTTTTAAAAAGTTCAACAGTTACACTGAAAGTGACTGTGTAAAACAAGCCTATAAGCTTTTATGGTTTATGTTTACAAGTGTCAGGTGTCATTTCAGGAGAGATAAGGAACAGGTTTCTTACAAGAAAATTAATTACTCTTTTAAAGTTTACACTTCGCTGTGAAGAGTTGCATATCTGTAAGGTCTGAAGTCTTCACATACCTTCTACTTAAACAGTCTGATTTCTTAGCTAAGGCTTTTGCCACATTTAGCCATAGGACCTTCCTGGGATATTATCTATCCACTGAATACACCGTTCTCATCCCAAGGCAGAGGCAGCTGAAGAACATAGACCACATACCCTCAAGTCACCATTACTGATAACCTGAAGTAATCAGATTTCGTACCACATTTTTATGTACAAGCTTTCACCAGGGCTCCATAAAGTTACAGGTGATTCAAATGCAGTCTATAGGTGCAGGATTATAGCCTTTATACAACATGATGCAGTAGATATTTTTTCAAGTTTTTAGGTGATTAGTACCCTTTCCCAAAACTGAAGGCAAAAAGCTAAGAAAAAAACCCCACTACTGCATAGCTCTGATGTTCTGCAGAAGACATTAAGTTTTCTTTAATTCAAGAAAAATGTTCTGTGCCTGAAAGTCTGCCCATGCTTCTCTTCTTTCTCTGTTTACATGACTTTCAAAGGCTTTGAATAAGCTCTATGTAAGTTTAAATGCTTATAAAGCGACATCACTTTGTTCTTTTCCCACAGAAATCACTGCCTTCTCCCAACAACTACTTATGTTAAAAAGCCATTACACTGGCAACTGGGCAAACCTTTGCAGCACTTTCCTCCCTCTTTTCTCCCCCATAATAAAGGGGAACAAGAGCTTGAATGAGGCTATAAAATCAACAGCAGCTGTGTGTAGGTTGTCACAGTCCTGAACACTCAGCTAGAGATACAACTGGAACATGAATGACGTAACAGTTTCCAGTGACAGGAGAAAAGTAGAGCTGAAAATTTGTTAGTCTTTCCACATATGGTGCTGATTCCCTGTTGACAAACAGCTCCCCCAGATGACTTTTATCCCCTAGAACATTATTTATTGAGAAGCTCCAAAAACGAGTGCTGCAAGTACATTAACTTCTGGAAGAATCCCCAAGTCATCATTTCAACAAGAATTAAACTGAACATAAAAAGTAAACGTGATTCTTTTCCTTCTATGTCTAATAATATTTCTGAACACTTCTGTATCATTTGATTCAAATAATACTAGTTGATATCCAGGATGTAGGTTTTACTTAGAAAAGGGGGAAAATGGAATTTTGTGAACATTTCTTAGACTTTATGACAAGTACAAAAACTATACAGTAACACAGCCCAACGAGTCACTTTTTGATGTCCATACTTCCACCATGGATGCAACCTCAGTTCTATCTCCTCTCCTAGGCATCCAACTTTGATGCTACCAGTAAATTTCAAGCATTCAATCTTTGCTTTACTAGTCACTCAGTACTACAACACTTTGAGAAATTTTATGAGCCCTTACTAGTACCTGACTGTCCCAGCCCTCCCTCTCTTTTACATTTTTAGCTGCTGTATTGCTCTATTCCACTATTGAAATACTTGTTTTCCTTTCAGGAGCCTCTCAAATGATTACAACATTCTTGTGCATCACATTATGTATGACATTGACTGAATCACATTGCACCAGGAATTACCATTGTGGTGGTGAAGGCAACAGTGGCATTCGTTGCAAGACAGAAAGAATACTCAAATGCTGACAAAAATTTAAACGTTTATCTTTCACATAAGAAATATTTACTGACATTTAAACCAGAAAGTTACCACATCTCAGAGGATTCAAAACTTTTCTGAACACTCTTCCAACATCAGATAGCCTCCCAGTATCTGGAAGGGGCCTACAGGAAGGCTGGGGAGAGACTACTTACAAGGTCTTGTAAAGACAGGACGAGGGATAATGGGTTTAAGCTGGAAGATGGAAGATTTAGACAGGATGTTAGGAGGAAGTTCTTTACAGTGAGGTTAGTGAGATACTGGAACAGTCTGCCCAAGGAGGTTGTGGCTGCTCCCTCCCTGGAAGTGTTCACGGCCAGGTTGGACGAGACCTTGAGCAACCTGTTCTAGTGGGAGGTGTCCCTGCCTATGGCGAGGGGTAGGAACTGGATGATCTTTGAGGTCCCTTCCAACCTAAACCAGTCTAGGATTCTAAATATTGCTATTTATGATATTTTAATTGGATTTTGTGGACATTAGAGGAGGAAAAAAACCAAAACCAACAAACCAGACAACAAACAAAACGCACAAGAGCCCACAAAACCCCCCAAACCAGAATACCTCATTCTCCACCTTTGAAGCAGAACCCCGTGATAAAGGGTTCTTTAGGAAAATATGGGGAAGAGCAATACATTAAAAAAAAAAACCAAACCCACAATAAACGGAACATACAGCAGAAAAAACTCAACATAGCAATTGTTTATCACATATTTTGGTTTCTGAGCAGTGCTAAGCAGATAGCAGTGTTTTGTCTTCTTTTGCTACTCTACTACTTCAGTTTTAGAGATAACCTTCTTTTATCTAATTATTCCTACAGTTTGGAGTTGCAAACATCTGAAACAACCTGGGGTTGTTTATGTGCAGTACAAGTCACTGATTAGTTTGAATCTTTTAAGTCTGAAGCAATTAAATGTATGCATTTATCTGTTAGAAGTTACTAAAATGCATACTCTTCTGGATCTTGACACACAACATCTTCATTGGAGAGAGACATTAAAACTTGGTTAATTCATCAGCAGCATTTAAAGATCCTTCAATTGTGTTACAGAAAGCATCTATCTCTGTTTAGAAATAACTTGCACAGCTTAAGTTAATTAACGCACACACATTTCATATAACATGAGTCTGCTGCTTTATTCTCAGTAGGGCCTGACTTTTCCCATATCTACATTCTAAAAATGTTTCAGCTCCCAAGCAAACTCAAAACCTTAACCTCTGTCAGTTTGACTCAGCAGCCTGAAAACTGTGTCCCAGAATGCACCAGCCACTAAGCAATGCCTCCAGTCAGGGCTGCAGGGGCTCCCAGCCAGCAGCTCTTCATGGGTCTTGGCACACCAAAGCCATTACTTCTCATCCCTGGCCACTGTACCCTCTCAGACTTTTCTGTATTTAGACAGAGAAGCAGCCTCCCTAAGTACAGAAGTACATCCCTTCATTATTAAACACATGGGACAACCTGCTTGAATCCCACTTTTGAGCGCTCTCCACTACCACTTTGAACAGTGTTGAAGATGCATCAGAAGTTTGTCACACTCACAAAAACCCTGTTAGTCTGACACAAGGGTACATAAAACAAGAGTCATGCATCATGAGACAAGAGAATTGAAAGAAAGAATTCCTCACCTTTGTGGTTGACTAGCTTAAAGACTTGAGGAGGGCTATAAAAATCAATTTATGTGACCCAATAGTTAAAAAATTTACATTTTAGACCATTTCAAAGAAACAGAAAGGGTACTGGAGCACAAAAGCTATTCCCAACACGCATTCTACAGATATCATTCCAGATCATGCATTTTTAATCCTTTTTGCCAGAACATCTCTAGAAGTCTCAGTTATGAACCATGTGGCCTCCAACAGATAAGTATTGTCTATACATTCAGAACTGCTGTCTAACTCACATGCAGAAAAAGAGTTTGTACATTACATGGTTTCCTCATATGTTCACAAGTAAGCTAAGCACAAACACTTCTTCAACTCCAACCCAGCTCTAGCCAATACAAAAATCCACAGCATACCATCACCAAGAATTTCTCCTAATAGCATAGAATTGTTTTGGTTGAAAAAGACCTCTAAGATCATTGAGTTAACCACTATGTCCACTACGCCATATCCTGAAGTGCCATGTCCACACATTTCCTGAACACCTCCAGGGACTCCACAACCTCCTTGTGCAATCTATGCCTGAACACTCTTTCTGTAAAGAAATTTTTTTCTAATGTCCAATCTAAACCTCCTCTGGCACAATTTCAGGCCATTTCCTCTCATCCTGTCACTTGATATTAAAGAGAAGAGACCAATCCCCCACCTTACTACAACCTTCTTTCAGGTAGTTGTAGAGAGCAATAAGGTTTGTGCCCTCAGCTGCTTCTCCAGACTAAACAATCACAGTTCCCTCAGTCGTTCCTCCCAAGACTTGTTCTCCAGACTTTTCACCAGCTTTGTTGCCCTTCTCTGGACACACTCCAGCAACTCAATGTCCTTGTTGTAGTGAGAGGTCCAAAACTGAATATGGTATTTGAGGTGTGGTGTCACCAGCGCTGATCACAGGGGCATAATCACTTCCCTAGTCCTGCTTGTCACGCTATTCTTGATACAGGCCAGGATGCTGTTGGCCTTCTTGGCCACCTGAGCACATCGCTGGCTCACGTTCAGGCGACAATTCAAATCGGACACTTTCTGCAGCCTAAGATACAGCACTTTATCATTTTGGTTTATTTGTTATATTAATCTGAACAAAATCCACTTCTGAAGAATGAATGTTCCATTATTATCTCCAAGTACTACGGTAGCAGTTTGTGGAGAACAAATATAGCCCCTATTGTTAGTATTATCTGCTACCAAAACAACTCTATAATACATCACTTTCCATCCAGACAATAATACGTTTTGCTTCCCTTTGAGTCTGATTCAACGATTTGGACAGGCTTGAGAGCATGTTCAACCTTTAAGAAGTTAATCCGAACAAAAGCTATGTAAATATATCTGTTGAAACGTTGTATCTGTAGAGTCTGTTTTTTTCCAGCTCAAGTCTGACCATTTCTTACTTTTTCGAACAGCCAGGGTCACGTTGCAGCCGTTTCAGTGCAAGTTTGGTATTTTCATCTCTTACTGAAAACCAGAAAGTTTTGAACTCGTAAAAAGCAGGCCTTAAAAATAGGTTCATTATCGTATTTTTCTGGGGTGCCTGCTTCAATTCCTGTTAACCAGGACGGGTTACAGACTTACCAGTGGTTCAACAACCAGCACTGCTGCAATACTTGCTGTTGTTCAGAAGTGGCTATTTTCCCCTTCTTCCTTTTCCAAAAGCTCCTTCATTTCCCCACATGCATTAGAAACTGACAAGCTAAAGGGACCAGATGTTCTGCTGTCAAGTTCACCTTCTGCCTGGTTTAAGAAATTTTATATAAGCACTTGAGTGCTCAATGATATACTGTGAGCATAGAGGTTACAGAATTCATTGGAGCCCTGCAGAAAAAAGTGACTTTGAAAATACTACAGGTGAGCATAAGCACTGGCAATTATCCAGATGCTTCTCCAGCCTCATCTGCTGTCTCATTCTTTGAAATACATATTAATTTCTCAAAAGACTCCAGCATTTAGATGAAGGAAACAAGCCATTTGTCTTGATTACAAAACACCATAATATTTGCTTTAAGCTTCCTGTGGCGGAATTACAGCAGAATCACTACAACTCTTTGAGGTGGACACCACAGGCTTTTCTGCAAAAATATTTTGTTAAAACTAATAGTGCTTCGAAAAAGTACTATTTCCATGGGATGGGAAAAGACACAGCAGAGAGTAAAGCTGTAACAAAACTAGAGATACAAATTTTGGAGGGTGGGAAGGTAAGCTAACTGGAATAGAATTAATTTCTGGCAAATAAATTGCCTTTCAGCCTCCACATAACATTTTCCTCAGTTTCTGCTAATGTGCTGACCTCACTGTAAATTAGGCACTAGATTAGAAATTAGGAACGGGTAACCATCTATTTTCCAACTTACATGCAATAGTGCTACAAAGTGGAGGAAAACCCAAACAGCCAAACAAGACAAAACAGCAATAATATTGTCAATTGTATACATCCACAGAACCCTATTTTAAGCAAATTTTTACTTGATCATTTCGTACAGCTTCAAGGGAACCTTAATTTAGCCATTCTATCTGGCCCTGGCAAATAGTCTGCAATGACAAATACCAATGTCTACCTTGTGCTTCAATTGTTTTTAATACACAGGATACCTACTTTGCAATCTTGACATTTCTGTCTGTGTGAATATTTCTTAGCAATCTTCCTTTACGTAATCATTTACACTGGAGTCACCTCTAGCACTGCTAAGAGAAAGTTTGACACTAAGTCTTACTTTGAGAAACGTATTCCCAAAAGGAATTGCCATCTGCAGGGAACCGATGATGAACAGTGTGCTTCAGAAGCGCTTCAAAGGAAAGATGACATTTACAGTGCTGATGAACTCTAAGTAGACCATATCATAAATAAACTTTAAAATCCCAGTTTCAGAACTAAATTACTGGCATTGACAACTTAAACCTACAACCCCCACATCAACAAGAAAAGCTTGCTTACTGCTACTGCAGAATATTCATAGGCATGTTACTGTCCATCTTCAGTGAATACCTCTACCATGAGAAAACTGAATTTTTAAAACATCCATTGCACAAGAAGATTCTCCCATACTTAAGACAACTTCTCTCTTGTGACCACCAGCACTTGAGAAGAAGCTTAACACTTTGGGCACACTTTGAAGAACGGTAAAAGCCTTCTCTTAACATTTTTAGCTCTTTTTTTTTAAGAATATGTCAGCACATACGCCCAGTAACATTTGGGGTTAGCCAGCAGATGCAGACGAGTTTTGCTGCTCTTAGGCTGTGAAAGAAGAACCCACAAATTGTTAAATCAATCAGCTAAAGAGAAAAGGTGAAGTCAAAGTTCAACTACCTGCCAAGCTTTTACCTGATAATTTATGTTGTTTTCTGCCAGTTTCTGCAGCAGAACCTGGCAGCTACTACGTTGCTACCAGAGCAGCAGTAGGAAATATAGGTATAATACAGGAAACAATTGCAAAAATATCTCGAGGGTAATTCAGTTAAATAGCCAATGAGAAGACCTCATCCAAGCTCAATTAGATCTGCTAATCGCAGTGCTAGTTTAAATTCCCGTTATTAATGCCAGATGCCCTTTGGTATTCACAATTACCAGAAATGCATGTTCTATGACATTAACAAAGAATTACTGCATCATTAAAGCTGAGAAAACAGGACCTCAGAAGCCGCACAACAACAAAAACAAGTTCTGCATTTGCATACATCTACTCTAAACAGAATATTGAGGGAAGACATTCACCTTCTTTCTTTTTCTTTCCTTTTGCTCATCCAATAGCAGGCTGTGGGGCCAGTGACCTGAACTAAGGATACCACAAGGCTTCTGGAGAAGACAGTGAAAGCCCCTACTGCTAAACAACTCTGCTTCTGGCTAAGGCCTCTCAAAAATAGCCCCTTCCAAGCAGCATGCCTAGGTTTAAGGTAACTTGCTCAAATGCAGCAAAGGCCATAATTCCTGAGAGACATACTGATAACTCACAAAAGTTTCTTCTGAGCCTTGAGGATCTAACCAAGAGAGTGAAAATGTGAAGGTTGTAAGACAAGACAGGGAGAGAAGCATGTCTCTCTTTTGAAGCCAGGAAGGTCTTCCAACCAAGTCCTCAGTTTTAAGGGATTTAAGAGGCATTTGGGTATCTTGTGCAATGTTGCAGTCATAATCAAAACGGTTCATATGAACATTAGAAATAAGCACTGGTCTTCTGTAGATAATTTTCAATTGTTTATTTGAGAAGTTCACTCTCAACTTAGAGCCAATGTTACGGTATCTAAGAGTTTGCAGAGGTCTGTAGACCACTAATAGTCTGTAGCAAAGAAACACTGCTTCTCAACTGAAACAGCAAGAGAAGGAACCTTCCTTTGATGTCGTCCCCTCCCAGTACTCTGATTTATAGAACTATGCAGTACAGGTGTTTCTAGAGAAGCATCCAGTCTTATGAATCCCAGCTCACCTGAACATGGACTCTAATTCAGAAATTACAATTAAGTCCCTATGAAGTTGCTCCAGCAAACAAAGAGATTCAACAGAAGATTGGGGGTTGACGATATTCTCAGTTTTGAGTACAACAGCTGCACATCACATATAACCAGAAAAGCACAGTTTAAAGTCTTTCACTGTCAAATCCTACAGCAAATGTAGCCACTGTTTATGATCATTTGTTGGGAACACAGGAGAAGACACGGCTTTTTTTTTTTGGGGTCTAGAACCTCTGTATCTGACTGAAAGACTGATGAGCACAGAGGAGCATTTGTTTTAAAGCCAAAATTAAACAAATAAGCAAGTCCTCACCTTATTTACTGCTCCAACTACCCAGTGAGTTTCATCAAATGTTTATCTCAGACTGTTATATATTGACTCTGCATTGTCCTCACACAGGCATACTGTACTGCATTTGCTTCCAGTATCACCAGCTGAAGTTTAATTTCTAATGTACACAAATGCAGAAAAAAAATCACATCTAGAAGCTTTGCAAAAGGCCAGTTCTTCAGTATGTGCTATTTCCTCCACAGTAGCCATGATGACTAATGACAATTTTTGAACATTTTTCATTCTGTTTTGTCACAGCTCACAAGCCTTACTCTGTGGCACCTTCTAAAACTTTCCAGCTAAGACACCCATTTCAGAAGCTCATGTTGACAGAGGATATAATTGAAGACGTCCAATTCTCTTACTTCCCCCTAAATTAAAGGTGAAAGAGAAGTGTTAACTCTGAGAAAACACTGTTTCTGCAGCTCATTATTATTTCTCAGTAGGTTCTCACTGGAAAACAAACTAAGCCTCATCAACTGCAGCACGGTTCTTGACTATACTGATGTTCTGTGACCAACTTGCACAACTCTGGATTTCTGCAGCTGACTGTGAAGAAAGTTCTCTAGATCTACTCCACAATATAAATGGTCACATGCTCAGGTATCAACCACTATGCCCATTCCACACTATCTCCATGGCACGCTGTGCCTTAGTCCCACATAAAAGAACACTCAGCTCATACATCTGACTTGAAAGCCAGTGTTCCTCAGTCTTATTGTTCATGTGAACATACTCCAGCCACAGGAGCTGCAGCAGACTCCAGATTGCCTGGATTTCTGCCTGGATTTCCTCTGGCTCACACAAACAATCACCATTTGCACGCCCACCTACAGTCACTTTCTTCATGTGATGGCTTCTTATCAGCACCTTGCCAGTGAACTTTCTTTCCACCTGGAGTTTCTTGGGAATTGGGACAGGAAGAGAAAAGGGGAAAGAAAAAAAAAAAAAAGAAAAAGGCAAGTCTTACAACAATGTAGGCACCAGACTTTGATCCGCTGTACTGCTTCCAAGCTAGCCTCTACTATTTCCTCACTAGTCAAAGCCATCACTGCCAACAGACACAACTAACCAGAAAGCTGAGTAGTTGAACACACAAAACCCTACCACAAAAGAACAAACAAACAAAACCCCCAGCAGCCTTATTTGCTGAGATATTTGCTGGTAATTACACGGGTAATTACACGGGTAATTAATCGGGTTTTAAAAAAATATTTACTATATGGAAGTTTGTCTTAGCTGCTTATCTAGTCGACAAAAAAAAATCTGTAAAGTCTCATAGATGCAAAGAGAAGAAAGTAGCAACCAAAAGCTTAACAGGCATACATCACTTCAAGTCTCTTCTTGACAGGACCTATAACCCTATTACAAAAAGAAGTTTCCATACTGAAAAGTTTCTGTTTAGCAAGAAAGAATAAAAGAGAAATGACAAACCATACCCAGCATCAGCACTGTGGATGTTTCAAATCCACAGTAGACTGAGAACCTGTCCCAAGCTGGTTCCAGGCTGTCATTTCATTGCAAGACACATAACTATTTTCAAAGCATTATTACTACGTACAGCTTTTTTATCTAAAAAGCCAGCAAGGCACAATAAACATACAAAAGGAACATAGTCCTTACTGTTAGCCCTGTATCTTATTCCACTGGTGCTTTGCATAGTATGTGGCTCCATGAACCGTTTTATCATTGTTGGCTATTATTGTTTGGTTTTTTTTTTTGTTATTTCCATAAGCTTTCTGGGTGGGTCAGGTTTTGCCAACTTATTTTAACATTCCCTCTATTTTGCTTTTAACAAGCTAGACAGTAAGACCATAAGAACACTGGAAACATAAGCCCGTTCTCGAACTGCAGCAGCCAGTGCTGCCAACAGAAAACATGCGTCCACCACTTGCTCATTCAGCTTGCAAAGGCCATCAGAAAGGCAAACTTCACAGCCCCAATACTAAACTTTGCACCACAGCAGGAAGCTGCTTCCTTGCGCCGAAATAGGCCCGGCTGAAACAGGTTACATCTGTGTGGAGACGAGAGACACATGGAAATAATCAGCGCGCATTCCCCCTCTCCACTTTCATTTCGCTGTTGTAGACGCGACTTGGCTTCCTTGGCTCAGGGGGCGAGGGAGGGGAATCGACATCCCGACGGACATTGTCCTGTCCCGCCGCGCCCTCCCCATGCCTTACCCGGAGGCTCCCCGGGACGGGCACCACCCCAGGCGGGCGCGGCAGGGCAGGGCAGGGCCGGGTCAGTGGCTGGGAAGGGGTCGGACCGGCCGAGCGTTCCCGCGCTGAGCCTTCCACGCTCGATACGCACTTCGGGGGGACCGTTCGTGCCGCGGCGGGAGCGCTCCCGAGGGTAGCGGTACGCGGTGCCCCTCACGCCTGCCCCGCGGGGAAGCGACGCGGCCACTTACAGCTCAGGACGCCCAAGTAACCAAGGAGCAGCAAGCGGAGGCTACGACTCGCCATCTTCCCGGTAACAGCCGCTCTTCGCCGGCGGCAGCGGCTAATAATCGCCGGGCGGCGGCTGTGGGGGCGGCCCGGCTTCGCCTCGGCCCGGAGCAGGGCGGTGCCTGCGGGCCGGGGGCGCCGCGCCGCGGCGGGGGAGGGGGCGCAGCCGTGAAGCAGGTGCGGCAGCCGGGGCGCAATGTCCGCGTCTGCGGGGCTCTGCCTCTACGCTGCGGTGTCCCCCCGACTCCCTGTGTCAGCCCTCCGCCGCCGCCACCCCAAAACTTTCAACGTCTGCGAGGAGTTGCGGCACCGCCCCGCGCCGGGACCCGCGGCCGGCAGCGGGGCTGTGTTCCGACCACCGCCCGCCCTTCCTTGGGGCGGCCCGGCTCAGGGCGGGGGAGCCGAGGCCAGCACCTCCAGACGCACCGCTCTTCTCCCTAATTACCCATCCTCCTCCTCCTTCTTCTTCTGCTTCTGCGAGTGGCGTGCCTCCCCGGGGCTGTATCGGATCGTGTTCAACAGCGCTTCCCTTCCGTTTAGTTACTAATCTTTTAACTCTGAAACCTTAATATACTCTTGTTGCAACAGACGGGGGAAAAATAAAAACAACAGAAAAACAAACCCACAAACTTTTTATTGCGTAAAGCTTAAACTTCTCAACGAAGTTAGTATACGTCCCGACGTCAAACCCACCTGGGCTGGAAGTAGAACTCAACCTTTTAACTAGCTGAGATCACGCAACACGAACGTGGAGGCTGCGAATGCGGAGACAGTGATGTGGCGGTAAGGCGCTGGTTAAAGCTTGAAACGAAGTCACAGTGGTTCCTTGTGCCTGTGTAGCTGGACTGGACGAAATCCCACCCGCCCTGGGGAGCATCTGTAACCCAGCAGATGGACTGCACGGTGACCTTCAAAGTCTTTGTAATTAACAGTTTATACCAGCCTAGGAGATTCACTATTAAATAGACAGTGGCCCTTTAAGTTTATGAAGGAAAATTACTCATTACGACAGTTAATAGTGTGTCTGAGTAACATCATAAACATGTATTACTATGATGTAATACGGTTCCATGACAAGGAAAGTACCATTGGCATTTCTTTCATAATCAGAGCAGCAATGCTGGCTATTTTTATTAAACTATAGGAAAAGGAGGAAAGAGTATTTATAAATAAAATCTGTAGCAGCTATTTCAATGGGACTAAAGAAGGAGGATGCCATGATGCTCCTCATGTCAAAATCTTCTTAGCTTGTTTTTTCACATGCAAAAATGTGTGTAGAATACAAATATTTCTGGAGAAAAAAACATACGTATACATATTCACTATATATTACCTGTCTAATGGTGATGCATTTTATGAAATCAAAACTATTCTATAACCAATAGAAAAGTTCTTTGTGTGGCCAAGCGCATTGTCAATTTTAGCAAATAGCAAGTTTTGCTGATTTCAGTAGGACTGCTTTAGTTTTTAGAACCACAAGGACTGTGTTGATACAGAATTTAAATATATCAGAGGAACTTGTTGTAAAAGGTGTAGGGATAAGGAATGTTAAGAAATGGTAGTACAGACTTGAACTAAGCAAGAGATCATAGGATGGTTATTAAAGCTGATGTAATGACGATGAATCTATGGGGGGAATGAGGAGATTAATCATGAGGAGAAGGTATCCCATTAGATGATGGGATAAAGTTGAGCAGCCTAATACAGTAGCTTTTCTATCACAGTAGACACTCAACTAATTGGCCAAATGCATAGACTCACCTACAGGCTTTAATTTGTGTTTAATTAGCGTGACTCTTATACTACAGTAAATCCACTGAAATGCATAGGGTTTATATAAGTTGAGGGCAGAATAAAGTGAAAAAAATACCCAGTGTGCGGGCTTGCCTGCCCCACATGTCTCTGATTATTCCCAGCACGGCATCAAACTTACATTCCCTCTTTATCTCAGCAATAACTAGGCCATGGTTTCTCCACTTGCTTTATACAACTGCAAGAAATACTGCAATGAAAAGTGAGTATTCTGGATGTAGTTACAAAATTATTGGGAAAGTGTAAGCTATGCATTTAATTTAATGTATATACTACTTCTTTATATGCTTTGCTGAACAAGGGTATTCTTGAAAATAGCTGCTAAATACTTTGCTAGAAGAGCACAAGGTTATCTATATTTTTAAATGTTTTTAAGTTAAATGCAGTAAAAATATTTTTGTTAAACAGTATATAGAGTCCAAGATGGAAAAAATTGTTCAAGATGCTCAGTTTAACAGTTATTTTTGGAGAGCTTTCCACAGAGACTCCTTTTTAGAATAATAAAAATAGCCTATAACTAACATCTGCACACAGAATGCTGGTCAAGAATAGCTATCTTATTTTGTAGTAACTATCCTAGTCAGGTGGAAACACAACACAATTTCAAGACTTGGATGATCTCATTAATTCATAAACCAAAATATTACCCTTGTTTCATTAGATATTTTAGATAAATCCACATTTTGATATTGCAGTGGAATTATTTTTTGTTTTAATGGAATGAGAGACTGCAAATATTGTAAATGTGGAGTGCTGATGATAAGCTTTTCTAACAGTACAAGTTCACTATTTTTACTACAGCATTATCTGTGAGAAAACAGTTTTGAAAAGTAATGTGCAAAAAATTCTGTGAAACACAATAAGCCAAAACTCTGACACTTTGGCAACATTTCCTTTTTCTCATGTATAGAATGATAAAAACAAATAGAGATAAATTAGTGTGTATCACCCTAGATTTATTTTTGTGTGCCTTGCATGCTGATTTCTAGAAAAACATAGAGATATAATAATAAATAATAAAAAAACCACCAAAAACCCGTAAATCAGTGCAACAAATTAAAACTGCTAAACTTCATTACAAAGGTGTTACAATGTAAATGCACAAACAAATCACAGATAGGTGAGAGAGGAAGAGGATGATGATGATTCCTCTTCTCAAAATCATGTTTAAAATGGGGGGAAAGCAGTGAGCTACAAGAAGAGAACTGGAACTGTCTGTTTAGTTAACACTTAGAGTAAGATGTGCAGTTCTATGTAATCACTCATTTGTCATGGCTTACACATACCAAACTAGAAGGCGGTCATGGGAGACCTGATGAATATTCATCCTTGCACTGCCATTGAAAAACAAAACAAAAAGGGGTGAATGAAAGGCAATATTTCCATGGCATATCCCATTCAGGCATAAATGTGACACACCTCAAGTTTACTCACTGAATTTAAGTAGATCAAAGAGTGTTAACCCAAATCTCATGCAAGTAAGTGCACTTTCATTCTGTTGATAGGCAGGTAGTATGGATGTGTACTGATCTGTGAGTAGCTCATCTCTTGTTTTGTTTGCAGAGTGAAACACCAGTAAAAGCATTGAATATTACAGATCTGCACTACTTTTACCTTTTCTTCCTAATTTCACTGTTTTCAAAACTTTTTACATATCTCTTAGTTGATCTATAATAACAGGTAGCTTAGCAAGGTTGCCGATAATTGTGCCCTGTTATGATGAAAGGGGCAGTGAGAAGATTTAGAATCTGGAACCACTGAGGCAGAAAATACATAGGAAAAAAACACTCCTGTGCATAAGCATATCCATGTCTTTATTAATGTGGAGAGTTGGAGGGATGACTGTTATTGGAATCTACATTGTTTAGGTTTTGGCCAAAATTACTTGATCAAAATGGATACTTTTCCATATTTAAAGAAGAAACAGATTTTTTTTCATATTTCTAAATAAGATAAATGTTATGTTCGCAGTGGTCAGAGATGCCATTTGAGACTTGTTACCATAATGTATGGGTTCAATCTCTGTACACATCACTTTTTCTAAGCACACTAAACAGCTGTCACATATGCTTGTTCTAATATTGCTGAAGATGGGAGCACACAGCTGTAGAGTGATTCCTTTGGTGATTCTGGGCAGGGCAACGAGACAAGCTGATGGAAATCTATTTTGTAAAACTGTGAAAACAGATTCCACCTAATTAATTGTTTTGATCACCAAAATATATACTTAATGCCATGTGTTACAAATCTTTTGTTTGAATTCATTGATCAATGCACGGTGTGTATTTCTTTGCGCTCATACCACCAGCCTGCAGTACATTGAACTTATCTGCATGAAAGGTTTGCTCTTCAGTGTGAAAAAATATCAGCAGCCATATGTAAGAGTGTGGAGAGGCTGACAGCTACAGTTTTATGGATTTTTTTTTTTTTTCAGTTTGAACTGTCACCACATCTATGTTTATAATATTCTATGGTACTGCTTTAATGGCTATCCACTCGTTACAGCAGGCCTTGTTTCCTTTCTGCTTTTGTGGCATCTTGCTATTTTGTTTTGCTGTTTCATCTTAATTGCTTTGACTTCTTGGTGGGGGTGGGGGGGAAGAAATATGGTTTAGCTGCCAGGATATTTGCTTGTTTTATACTTTGTTTTATACTTTTGTTTTATACTTTGAAGGTGAAAAATATGAGGAATTATAGTTTCGAGAAAAGAAGCAAACATTTTTTTACACCTATTATTTTATTCCCCCAAGCTGTTCATGGCTGTTTAAAGAGATTATGCTATAGATTATTTTCCTTGCCATAATGAAATGAACTAGACTGCTCCAATAGAACAGTGTAGCTTTATTAAACTGTTAAAATATTTAATATCTAATGTGTTAGCCAAACTTTGAACGAGGAAAGTCACAAAACGTGAAGGTAGAACAAGATAACAGTAACACAAATTACTTGTTCTCTGTAGTTTTGTTGTTTTGTTTTTTTTTCCCATGAATCCTCCCCTTCCGTTTTCTGGAATGCCTTGTACGATTTTATTGTTGACTTGCAAAGTCTTATATTAGTGCCTTTGTTGTTTCCAAGTGAATTTGCATGATTACTGCCATTGAGTAGACAGTTCAGTAGCAATCAAAGTTGTGTTTCTGAAAAAGACCCATCAAATTGGAAGGTATTTTAAGATGTTTCATAATTGAACCTAAGTAACAGCAGACAATGCATTAGCCATGATGCTGATGGTGGTAGACTCAGAATTATTTTGCCACAGTGTTTAAAATGATTTGCGGCTCCATGGTGGCATGACGAACGTGGCTTTTAGGATGCAGTTACACATCATGTTGTCATCCAAGGCAATTGCTCTCTCTGGCCATGGATTACTGCTACTACTTGTGCATAGGAACGAGTAAATGAAACGCTACTTTAAGCTAAATCATTGAAACAATGTGAAGAAAACGATCTTTCTGCAAAACTGACCCTGCAATTTGTATCACTTCAGTGATTTTATGCTCAGTGCTGCTACAGTTGTCTACTGAGAGGATAAGCAGTGAGAGACAAATGAGAATGGCAAAGGGAGGAACAGAGATTTTTAAGCCAGTTTTACATTTGAAGCAATCTGCAAGTGAGCTTAAAGGTGGCTTTGGGACAATGAGGGTGGCAAATGGTCATGGTTTGTCACTTACGCATTACTGATGGGTCTCATACTATTGCATGAGCAATTATGGGGTACCTTAGCCTCATAGGGCAACCTCTCATTTTCTGCCCATTATAAAATAATGTCCATGGTTTCCCTGAAAGTCCAAGGGCCTCATGAAGGATGACACCTCGTAATTATTCTTGGACAGTTTTGTTACCCATCTCTTCTCTGGTACCATAGACATGCTTAGTGCTGTGACAGACTAAAAGCCACTGGATTGCAGCCAAACATTTCCCAGAATATTTCTGGTTGGAATGCTTTTGTCTTTTAGGACTGAGGGATCAATAGCTGGGGGATTACAGCAGGCCTGTGTACCCTGCCAGAGCTGCTGACAGTACCATGTTTGGTGGGTGAGAGTGAGCCCCAGCTGGCCCTTGGTTCAGTTCATGGGGTTTGAGTGGGCTCAGGGGGTTTTACCCTCTCACATAAGCCTCAAGTAAATGCACTGTAGTAAACAGAGAAATGATATTACGTTGTAAGCCAGCTGTACCAGTGTGAATCAAAAATAGCTTTGAAGACCCCAGACCTGTGCTTAATGTTGTTTCTTTTTTCTGGTTTTGTCCAAGGGCTCTGAAGACACAAGTTGAACTCTAGGTAAAATGTCCAGCAGCTTTGGATGACTTTTGCTTCTCACTGGGGGTGATGGGGTAAAGCTCACTGTCATTTTGCATTGCCACTTTGTTGGTGGAGGATTATGAAAAGGAGAGGGCTACGGCCTGATCTTCTGTAATCTTCAGTGTGTGACAAGTCATAGGAAACTTTTTGTCTGCCTTGTGCTTCCAGAGTAACACCCAACAGGTGGAATGAGGATATTCTACCACCATATTTCTGAAGATTAAACTAAATAAAAAGTTGTAAATATTTGTGTAAGAGAAGATCTATAGATTAGAAAGTGGCAATTTAATACAGAGACACATATAATAAAGTGCACATTATCAAACAGGATATTACCCCTTTAGCCATTTAAGGCTTCATCAGAGTGATCGAATAGGGCTTATTTTGAACATTTTTAACATATCTCCTCACAGAGTAAAAAAAAATATTTTTATATAGGCACTTTGTTTGCATTTTTTTACTATTTAAACCAAAATGATTAGAAGAGAAGGCTCCACAGAGACCTAATAGAGGTCTTCCACTACCTGAAGGGGGCCTCAAAAAAGGCTGGAGAGGGATTGTTTACAAAGGCCTGTAGTGATAGGATGAGGGGCAGTGGTTTTAAATTAGAGAATAATAGGTTTAGATTGGATATTAGGAACAAATGCTTTACCATGAAGGTGGTGGAACACAGAACAGGTTGCTCAGGGAGGTAGTTGAAGCCCCAACCCTTCGAGATATTCAAGGTCAGGCTTGACAGGGCTCTGGGCAACCTGATCTAGTGGATGATGTCCCTGCTCACTGCAGGGTGGCTAAGACTAGATGACTTTTGGATATCACTTCCAACCCAAAACATTCTATGATTATGTAATATGACCATTGGCCACATATGATTCCTCAAGTCATAAAGTTAACAGAATAAACGGTGTAGTTCAGCTATAGTGACATAAATAACAATAACAGCATTTTTCAGAACTCTTCACCTCAAGGCTGTAAACTGTTTTACACATTTAAATATGTAGCCCACATTAGAACCAGTGCATTGAAAAGTACCTTATATTTAACTCCTTTTAAAATACGAGGAAACAGAATGAGAATGACTGACTTGCTGAAATTCTTCATCCGTCACATAATATGATGAAGGGCACAAATAAGTACTGTGCTAACACACCTGGTTCTCTGGATGAGAGCCCAGGTGAGCAGGGAAGCCAGTGCCAGGTACTGAAGCAAGAGGAGACAGCTCTCCCACTGCTTTGCAGATGCGTTTTCAAAGTGGAAAATTCTGTGCCTATTTCCAGCCCTTGCCAGCATCAAGACATCTATTTTATTTTTTTTTAATGCAGAGTTTAGTTACATCCTGTAGCTCTCAATGGCACTAATTCAGTGTAACTGTTCTTGACACTGGCATTCTTGATGGATGTTGTATCTTTGCCAGCTGGGAACTGGGATGAATGTTGCCATCACTTAAACTGTAAAGCATCAAAACAAACTCTTGAGTCATTTCACAAATGTTAATAAATTTTACTGCGAACGAAGATTTTCCTGCATGAGCAGTAGCTAGTTTCTGCTTGCTTCAGTCTTTTCATTGGGGAGAAAGAAAGCCTGTAGGGAGGTGTGGTAGGTTGACCCTGGCTGGATACTAGGTGGCCACCAAAGCCGCTCCATCAGTCACCTCTTCAACAGCACATAAAATAGAAAATATAACAGAAGGTCCATGGGTTGAGATGTCTGGGAGATAACCCAGCAGTTACCATTGTAGGTAAAACAGGCTCAACTCAGTGGAATTAGATGAATGTATTACCAATTAAATGTGAGTAGTATGATGGGAAATAAACTCAAATCTTAAAACATTTTCTCTCCACCTCTCCTTTCTTTCTGGGCTTAACTTTACTCGCAATTTCTCTATGTCCTTCCTCTCAGTAATGTAGGGGGATAAAGAATAGGAGTTGCAGTCAGTTTATCACACATTGCCTCTACCACTCCTTCCTCCTCATGCCCTTCTGCTCTAGTATGGGGTCCCTCCCATGGGAGGCAGTACTCCACAAATGTCTCTAGTATGGGTCTTTCCCATGGGCTACAGTTCTTCATTAACTGCTCCAGCACTGGTCCTTTCTGTGGAGTCCTTCAGTGATAGTCTACTCCATCATGGATCCCCCACAAGCTCCTAAATCCTACCAGCAAACCTGTTCCAGTGTGCGCTCCTCCCTACACAAGTCCACAGGTAGGAGCCTGCTGTAGTATGACATTTCCATGGGATCACAGCCTCCTTCAGGCATCCACCTGCTTGGGTGTGGGGTTCTGTGATAGCCCAATCCTTTACTGTCTCAAACAAAGCATGTGACAGGATGGGGCTGATAGCCCATAATATCTCAAACACAGTGTGACACAGATGGTCTTGAACAGACAGGCTGATGGCCTTAATAGTTCTGGAGACCAGCCGCCCTGTTAACAATGAAAAGAGATGATTCCTTCTGAGGCAGAAATTCTTTAAAACCATGAGTAACAGCACCATGTGACAAACATTGCACTGCAAGGGGCTGGTGTACACCTCTCCTTGTGATTTGGAGAGACTGACCCTTCCCTGCTACCCCCCAGGGGTATAAAAAGACCATAACCCTTGTGCAACCCATGGGTTGCATCTACCACAGAAGACTGCACTGGTATGTACCACCTGCCATGGAAGGACTTGGACAATGCCTGTGAAAACATCACTGGATCCAGGGAGGGGTGATAACTTTATTTCTCTCTGACTTCTTGCCTCTTCTTTTCTTTTTTTCCCTCTCCTTTTTCTTCCCATTTTCCTTCCACTCTGGTCCATTACCAAAAGTTTTCATCGGCAGCAAAAAACCCAACTCATCAGCTGTTTGGTGTCAGTTTACTTTAATTTACTTCAACAGAATTTTTGAATCTTAGCATGACCTTCCCCATTGCCCAGGGTTGGTTTGAGACATTGGGTCACAACGGGTCCTCTACAGGCTATAGATAGATACATGTTCCACTATTAACCTCCATGAACTGCAAGGGGACAGCCTGCCTCTTTAAGGTCTTCATCACAGGCTGCAGGGGAATCATCTCTGTTGTAGCACCTGAAGCACTTCTTCTCTTTCTTCACTGACCTTGGTGTCTGCAGAGTTGTTTCTTTCATATATTCTCACTCCTCTCTCAGGCTTCAGTTGCTGTTGTGCAGTAACTTTCCTCCCCTTGTTAAATATGTCACTTCAGAGGCACTACTATGGTTGCTAATTGTTACAATTATTAATAACCTGTTATGAATTATTAATAATATTTTATGAATATTAAATTATTAGTAATAAAAATTTCAGGGAAAACTCCTTGAGGTTCTTTGGATGTTTGGTCGATAAGAGGCTATTACACAAAGGTTATTTATAAACACAGAATCAAAAGAGATTAACAGCTTAAAACAGTTTAAACAGTCAGAACTTGGAAAACAGGGAACCTGATAACAGGGGAAATCCTAATCCTGCCTATACTCAAAGACATGATGGGTACAGGAGGAGAGGTGGAGAAAAAAAATTTGCCTTGCAACTGCTGTAGGCTGCAAACTGCAATGCACGCTGCAAACACGTGGCCACTGTGAAAGAGATGCAAATAGACGTCTGGTCCCAGTGGAGAAGAAGGAACGGTCCTGAATCACCCTCCCTTAGACTATTTTGAAGGGTGAAACTGGCCGATAGGCATTAGCATCCATTGTTTTGGCCAATGAATTCCAAGTTTTGCACCTAGGTGTCCACCCTAGCACTTGAGGGACAGCACAAGACACCTGACTTGGTCATGTGCCATGAGGCTTTCTTCATTCAAACCCTCATTGCTCACCTCTTGCAACCCCTGGATCTTGCTACAGGAGGAGGGAAAGACCAGGAGTTTGAACTCATTTGGGCAGGATTTATGCCCTACCAGGACACTAATGAGCTTGGCCTTGGACAAGCAGCAGGTCCATCTTGGAGCCAGCATAGCATTGCCTCTGTTGGACATGGAGGGAGCTTCCAGCAGCTGCTTACAGAAGCCACTCCTGTAGCTGCCCCCGCCCCACCCCTCCACCAAAACCTTACCACACAAATACAATATAGGAGGTCAGTGACCAGAAAGGGTAGCTGGTAGTAAGGAGCTGGAGTTACATGGAAATTTGAAGGCTTGCACATGTTGTGCCTTGGCCTGCAGCTCTGGCAGAGCTGCAAGGAGCCAGCCCCCAAAGACTCTTCCCTCCAGCTATTTGTTATCTTCACTATGATATGGCCTCCTCATAAGGCAGTGATTTCAGGGATGACACAGGGTAATGAGACCTGCTGAAGTAAAGGGAGGGCAAGGGGCAGCACATTACACCACAGCAGTGGAACTCATACGTGCATCACAGAATCATAGAATGCATCAGGTTGGAAGGAACCCTTGAAGGTCATCATGGCCAAGCCCCCTGCACTGAGCAGAGACATCTTTAACTAGATCAGATTGCTCAGGGCCCCATCAAACTTAATCTTGAATGTCTCCAAGGATGGGGCCTCCACCACCACCCTGGACAACCCGTTCCAGTATTTAACTGCCCTCATTGTGAAGGACTTCCTCCTCATGTCCAATCTAAATCTACCCTGCTTTAGTTTAAAACTATTGCCCTTCATTCTATTGCTACACACCCTGCTAAGCACTCCCTCCCCACCTTTCTCATAGGCCCCCTTCAGGTACTGGAAGACCACTGTAAGGTCTCCCCAGAGACTTCTCCAGGCTACATAATTCCAACACTCCCAACACGTCTTCACAGGAGAGGTGCTCCAGAGCTCTGATCATCTTTGTGGGCCTCCTTTGAACCCACTCCAGCAGGTCCATGTCCTTCCTATGTTGAGGACTCAAGAGCTCACTCCTGGTGAGATCTCACCAGAGCAGAGCAGAGCAAGTATGTCTCGATGTGCTGGACATACTTTTTTTGAAGCAGCCCAGCACAGAGCTTGTTTTCTGAGCTGTGAGTGCACATTGCTGGCTCATGTCCAGCTTCTCATCTACCAGTACCCCCAAGCCTTTTTCTGCAGGGCTGCTCTCAATCTCATCATCCCCCAACCTATACTGAAAACAAGGATTGCCCCAACCCAGGCACAGGAACTTGCACTTTGCCTTATTGAACCTCATAAGGTTCTTCTGAGTCCACTTCTCTACCCTATCTAGGTCCCTTTGGATGCCATCCTGTCCTTCAGACTTATTGACTGCATCATTCAGCTTGGTATCATCAGCAAACCTGCTGAAGGTGCACTTGATCTCCCTATCTACATCAGTGATGAAAATATTAAATAGCACTGGTCCCAGGATGGGCCCCTGAGGGACACCATGGGACACCTGCTTCCATCTAGACATCGAACTGTTTACCCGTTGAATGTGATCATCCAGCCAATTCCTTATCCACCAAACAGTTCATCCATCAAACTCCTCTCTTTCTGGTTTAGAGAGAAGGATGTTGTGGAGGATTGTGTCGAAGGTTTTGTGAAATTCCGGATAGATGCTATCTTGTTGGTCTTCCCTTGTCCACCGACGTAGTCACTCCATAGCAGAACGCTATGAGGTGGGTGAGGTAAGACTTGCCCTCAGTGAAGCCATGCTGGCTGTCTCGCGTCACCACCTCTCTGTTCTCCAAGTGCTTTAGTATAGCTTCATGTGGCCTCTGAAGAGTCACTGAAAAGCCTCGAGCGAGGCGAGCCAGCTCTCGGCGGTGCCGCCAGCTCTTCTGCAGCAGCCGGGACGTTCCGCGGGCCCCATTCGCTCCAGCTGCTCAAGAGGCACAGCTCTGAGTCCTTGTCCCCGGCGCCGCCTGGCGACCGATGTCGGAGAGGCAGGCGGAACCGCCCTGTCGGCGCTTCTGTTTCCGGCGGAGCCGGGGGAAGAGGCATAGCCATGGCGGCAGTTGGCCGGAGTACAGCTGCGCGCTGGGTCGCTCGCTGCTTGCAGGGCGGGCAGGAGAGGCGCCGTGAGTGGCGGCGAGCGGGCGCGGCACGACTCCGGGTGGGCGCGGGGCCGGGCTGGAGCGGCTTCAGGCTCGTTCTGCGCTGGTGCTTCTCAGGTGCCTGGCATGGGGCGGCCGGGCCCGGCCTGGCCGTGCGGGGCTGTCCTGCCGCGCTGAGCGAGCCGCCGTAGGTGCGGCCTGGGCCCTGGCGGCCGCTTTCCCTGCGCGGGACGAAGCCGTGGGTGCGGTGGCGCTGAGCGGACGCGGAACGCAGGGGCTTGTCTGAAAGAAGGGTCTTTGCAGCCAGAGAACGCCACCAAGCTTTAATCGTTTTAGGGTTTTCTGTTGTGACTCAGTGCAGATATTGCAGGGACCAAGAGTGAGTGGTCATTGAGAGCTGCTTAACTTGTGATTAGTAGTGCAGGCCACTTTCCTTTCTTTAAACAACATCTCATGTAGAGGCTTTAAAAACTCCTTATTGCTTATTTTAGATCGTTCCTTTTACCAGGGTTCACTACCACACCATCTGTTTTACGACTGACATCAGATGAAGTGATTCAGATGCGTAATGAGCTCTTCACCAAGGAGAAAGAGAGGCAGTTGTCTCTTTATCCACGAATTGAGAAAATCGAAGTAAAATACATCGGGAAACCGCACCCTGGCAGTCTCTTTATAATGAACAAAGCATTATCTACTCCCTACAATTGTGCCATGCGTAAGTGAATGGATTCTTCAACTAACATTGTGCCACTGATTATGAAAATCGTGCTACCAGTTGAAGTATTTGACATTTCAAATTGAAATATTAATGTTACTGACATTTGAATGACCAAGATCACAGACATGTATTCAAAATATTTGTGTTTGGTAAGTTTGAAATACATCTATACTAAAATACATTAGCAGAAACAGCTTATTTTTGTAGGCTTTGTTAGCAGCTTGTCTTTACAAGTAATTTACTAAATGTTTGTTTTGATAATTGTTGTTACAAAGTAGTAGTCTGAACTGCTGATTCTGAGAAATATGCCTAATAACTGTGTAATACTGTTTCACTTTCTTTAGACTTAAGTGAATGGCATTGCAAGAAGTCTGTTCTAGCTCTTGTGGATGGTGAAGTTTGGGATATGTACAGACCCTTGACTAAATCGTGTGAAATTCAGTTCCTTACCTTCAAAGATGAAGATCCAGAAGAAGTAAACAAGGTAAGTCTGTATCTTATCCTATTGTAGGCAACCCTGACTATGACCTCTTCATTCCTTTTGCCCCTTTCAGTTCTATGTCCATCTGCTTTGTTGAACTTGGTTGTTGTGGAAGTTCATATATTTTTAATAATTCTTTGACTCATCATGGTTGTTATTAGCTGGACCAGAGTGTGGGCTGGCATCCTTTTCAACCTATATTCTTGTGTTATTTTATGATTTCATAGAATTATAGAATTGCTTTGTCTGGAAAAGACCTCTAAGATCATGGAGCCAGACTATCAACCCCAGACCACCATGGCCATTGAACTGTGTCCAAAAGTGCCATGTCTATATGTTTTGTAAATGTCCAGGCACTGTGACTTCACCACTTCCCTGTGCAACCTATTCCAATACTTGACCAGTCTTTGACTAAAGAGATTGTCCTAATATCCAATCTAAACCTCCTCTGGCACGATTTCAGTCCATTCCCTCTTGTTCTGTCACTTGATACCTGTGATAAGAGACCAACACCCACCTCACTACAGCCTCCTTTCAGGTAGCTGTAGAGAGGGATGAAGTCTGTCCTTAGCCTTCTCTTCTCCAGATCAAACAATACCAGTTCCCTCAGGTGCTCCTTGTAAGACTTGTTCTCTGGACCCTTCACCAGCTATGTTGCCCTTCTCTGGATGTACTACAGCACCTCAATGTCCTTGTAGTGTGTGGCCCAAAGCTGAACATGGTATTCGAGGTGCAGCCTCACCAAGCACAGGGACACAGTCACTTCCCTACTCCTTCTGGCCATGCTATTCCTGATACAGGCCAGAATGCTGTTAATCTTGGCCACCTGACCAAATGGCTCATGTTCAGCCTGCTGTCAGTCAGCACCTCTAGGTTTTTCTCTGCTGGGCTGCTTCCTAGCCACTCTTCCCTGGGGAGGTTGTGTTGCATGGTGTTGTTGCAGCCCAAGTGCAGAACCTTGCACTTGGCCTTGGTCTTGTTATGCCTTATACAACTGATCTTGGCACGTTGATCTGACACATCCCTTTGCAGAACCTTCCTACCCTTGAGCAGGTCAACACTCCCAGTTTAATGTCATCTGCAAACTTAGAAGGTGCACTCATTGCCATTATCTGAATCACTGATAAATACATTAAAGAGAACTTTCCAATTTAAATACCTCCAGGGAAAGTCTGATTTGTGTTTGAAGTGCAGATGTAATTGATTTTTAACTTTTTTTTCCCCAATTCTTTCTGTATGGAGAATCCTCTCCAAATAGAAGTTTTTAGTTACTAAAGAAGTTTATGCTTGTGTTAACAGATAGGTTTCCATGTCCGTCAGTTAAATGTTCATATCTTTTTGGAATAAGGAGCCTGGTGTTTATCTGGTATGGGTTTGTTAGCTTCTAGGTAATAAATCTGTGTTTTGAAATTCTCTCTATAGGCCTACTGGCGTTCCTGTGCCATGATCATGGCATGTGTGTTAAAGCGGGCATTCAAGGATGAGTACTCAGTGAGTCTGATTAAAGCTCCAGAAGTGCCAGGT
Organism: Psilopogon haemacephalus; assembly: GCA_013396835.1. Lineage (NCBI taxonomy): Eukaryota > Metazoa > Chordata > Aves > Piciformes > Megalaimidae > Psilopogon > Psilopogon haemacephalus. Next base: position 117,535 of record VWZI01014492.1, read on the forward strand.
GATCTAAGTGTTTGTCATGTCTTTTGCTGCTTCTTAAAAGAGTGTCTAATAATGTTGTCAAACAAACAAAGGCTTCTTTCCCAGTGATGGAGGACACATACCACTGATACGTATATTACCTGATGTTGTTCTAGCCTTTAATCTCTACTAAACCTACTGAAAACAATTTTGTTCGTAAGTACAGAACTTTGTGTGTCTGTGTGGCATCTGGGTTTCAGACCACCTAGGATTTCGTAGATTGGGTTAGCCAGAGACACAACCTTTTCATTGTGAAGTTACGTGAGTAAGGTGTCTAGAAGATGCAGTGTGTTTCTGTGAAAATTGCTCTAATTACATAAACCATGAGCACTTGAGTTACTGAAAATGACTGTGTATGCATCGGATTGTAAGATTATTGAAGTGTAGACAGGTTAGTAACAACTTTATCTCATCTGTGACCTAATTTGAGATACATGAAAATGAGAAAATGCACAAGAGGGGAAACTATTTGAATAAGAAAACCTACATGGTTATGCATTTGACATATATTTGGTTGCTGTTCATGTGGAGTCCTTATATAATTGATCACCTCTTCAGCAGTTTCAGTATTTGTCTTGATTGCTAAGTATAGAGTAGATATTTGAGTTCCATAAAGATTTGGAATAATCTTGCATATGCTGAGCTATATCATTATACTGTATGTATAGAAATAATGAGAGCTTACTGCATTCATAAGTTTGATTTCTAATATGGTAACAACTGAAAAAATTGACACAGCATTTGAACAATTATCACAAAAATTTGTGTTGCCCTTTTCAGACATTTGTGCCATTCTTGCATCATAGATAAGCATTTTACTTCAGCTTTGATGTTGTCTTTCTCTATTACAACTTAATAGTGCAAAATTACTTTTAGTGTATCATGTGTGCAAAAGGAAAAAAGTGACATCTTTTCATAGTGGAATTTTTTTTTAGTCTTATATTAATGGAGCTGTGTTATATTGACATTACATTAAAACTAATTTCAAATTACTTATTCAGGGAAATGAAGAGTTGCAGGTTTAATCTGCTATTTGTACAGTCATGGGTGAAGACTCACATTTTGTGCTGCCTTTCTTGAGATTCTGTTTTTCTTCTCATTCATATACACATTAAATATATAAAAGAATATTATGGCAGTGAAATGCATACTTTGTTATAAACATGAATGTTTTTCTCTTTGGAATTGGAATTGCAGTAATCTCTGGAGCTTTCTGTTATGATATAATTTTGGACAATAGGCTGAATGACTGGAAACCAACAAATGTAAGCACAGTAATTTCTTGCTTGGAAAGTTACATAGCTTGCATGCATGTCCAGTGGATCTTTTTTAATGAGGGAGAGGGAGTGGTGAGATTTAATTTTTATGTTTTTATTTTTCCTTTTTATTGGGTATATGTAGTACTAGGGTTTTGGTTTTGGGGTTTTTTTGGTCAGGTGTACTCATTGGAAGCTAGTCTTTGCATTTATCATGTTTTTTTGGCTCTCATTACAAAGTGTTCTTGGAGGACGCAGTTTTCATTTCAGATTAAATGAAGCCTTTCAGACAGGTTTTTTAGGTCTGTGGGGCTAGACTAAGTTCTAGTTTGAAATACAGTTCTAAAAGCTATGTAGCTGTTGGGACTTCAGTGGCATCTTTGTTACTATACAGATCTGCTCCTCAGATGATTTTGCCTGGTAATGTAGATGCAACTGTAGTCTGTGTGAGTAGAACCCTCTGAAAATAAAAAGGTGTGTAATATGTGTGCTTTCACCTAGTTATTTACATTATCATCAGCTTATTGTTGTAAAAGAACTGTGGGCATGTTCATCTGAAGCTCTACTTTTAACTTGCTTATATTTCATACTGTTTAGTAAATAGTCTAAAACCTCCAAGTCTCATAACCTTACTTGGTAGTAGCTGGTGTGATCACAAATGTTTTACTTGTCTGGTGCCTGCACTTGTTCTCATGCCCAATTATCAGCAGAGGTGTGTATGACTAACAAACCAGTTACAGTACAATGGAGATTTTTTTTCTTACATATTTACATAGAGATAAATTGCCATTCTTGTCTTCAGATGCATACTGTATTCTAGATCAGAGTAACAATGACCTATTTCCAAATAATGCTTATCAAACTAATTCATATCAATAAAGCAGAAGGAAAAGCCAGAGGGATCCATCCCCTGCTCTGTGAGTTTAGCCTCTTTCTACCAAGTGCTGTTCAAATGAACATTCAGAAAATGAATATTCAGAAAATTTGATTCAAATTAATGGATATTTTTGAGGTGCCTATTTTTTTTTTTTTTTTTTAGATCTTGTATTTAAAGTAACTTAGTGTGAAATATTTTCTACATTGTAGTGTAAATATAGATTATCCAACTAAATATTTATCAGTACATCTGAGTATGGACCAAGATGGTCAATTTCTGTTTATTAATTATTCTGGGAAAGGAGATACACAGATTGTTTGACAATAGCAAGACTGTATGTGTATATATTGTGTTGAAAAGACCTGAGTTTTACTCAATGTATATTGCTTCTGGTGGAAAAAACGGCTATTGATTTCATTGAGCACTGAATCAGTCAGTTTAAATTGTGATGATCTTTAAGCAATCTGTTGCTGATAAATAGCAAGAGTTACAGTCCTACAGCAGCATTCCTATGTTTAAGGTTTCTGATAGATGATTCTTGTTTTGACTAATATTTAGTGCTCTCTATGCACTGCAGCTGGGAAAGAGTTGTAACAGTTGTTTTATGTATCAACTATTTTTTAGGAAAACTTCCGTTCTCTTACAAAGGATGCTGGAAAGCTGATTCATAAAGACTTGCCATTTGAAACACTGCATGTTGAAGCAAAAGTGGCACGTGAAATGTTTCAGCATAACAAGTAAGTGTATGAGTTTGCCTTTCCTTTGGAAAGGTGATGAGAAGTTAATTCAAATGTCTCCTTGGTTTTGTAAGTCTAAAATAAGATGTGATGAGTGAAGTATGAAGGTACTTCTCTCACTGGTTTGAATGAACATGCCTTTCTTCCCTTTGTTACACTACTAATTTAAGTTTTAATGTTCTCTCTAGCAGCCAGCAGCAGGCGTCTTTACTGGGTGTAGTTTTGTGACAGATGGAAAGATTTCTGTGTCGAGCTTCAGAATTTCACTGCTTGTGAGCTGGAGCTCTCTGGTGGTTAGACTTGGTCTTCTAGTTGCTCTTAGCCTTTGCTGAAATGCTTCCATATTTGGAGAAATGTACATTTTCCATGTCTTGGTATCTTCATTTGAAGATTTAATTAAATGCAGGTTTTGAGCTTTGCAGGGGAAAATGGGTGAAGTACTCAGATCTGTGCTATACAGAATGGCTTGTTCAAAATACTCCAGTCTTCTTTGCTGAAAAAGATCCCACTTAAGTAAGGTTTGCACAAAAAATTCTTTAGTCCATAGGTTTTTGGTGGTTTGAGGGATGTGGGGAAAATGACAAGTAAATGATCATTTTGTGAAACAAAATAAAACTACACTAAAGCTCAAGTTGCAAAACTGTTTTTTAGCCTGATTAAAAAAGATTATACTGTGACATACAGACTAGTATCTTGTCACTGGGTTCTCATCGCTGTATTAACAGGAGGTGGGAGGCTGTTTTTGATAGTAGCTTTAGGTATGTGTATTTGTGTGTGTAGAAGTAGCAGAGAGCACTTTGTCTTGTAGAAGACTGGCTGTTGAGGTCCACACATTGTATAAAATCATTAATACACGGTATGGATGATATTCTGTGATTGGTTCAGTATAATCTACTCCATAATTTTTCCAGGAACTGGGTAAAGCTGACAGTTGTGTGTGACATGCTTTATGAAACATACCAGTGTTTGTAATGGAGAGGTAATTAATTAATGTGAGATCGTATTTTTTTCAATATTAATATTGTTTATTAATATTGGTATTCAGAACTCTCACCACCCCGACCACTAATTTTAATAATAATCAGGTTCTCTTGCAATGGTCATGGAAACATTATACAGATAATAATATAGGGTCTAGAACGTTTAGGAAATAACTAGCAGAAGTAGGACAGTAAAACAATTGAACTGGAAGAGAAGGTCCTTGCAGTTAATTACACTGCTTGTCCACTAGATTGACTTGGGAAGTTCCTTTCTGCTCATGGCAGAAGGCAATTAGTGAATTACAAGAGGCTTTACATATTTACTCACAAAAAAATGTCTCCTGACTCGCAGGGCTAGCCGAATCTTCATACAGTACTCCCAAAAACCTTTCAGGGAATTCTGTTAGAGTCTTGTCAGCTGCTGAGGCTTCTGATTCTTCCCAGTCGTCACAGGCTGCTGGGAAAAAGGCAGATGATCTCTGACCTTATCATGACCCTTCTGGACGATCTGTGTGTCTAGGCAGGATGTCTTGCAATGTGCAGTCTTGGTGTGGATGTCCCTGGCTATGCAGGCCTGTCACATGGAGGTATTTAAAGCCTGTTCCTGGTAAACTCCAAGCAGGCAGTTTCCAGGCAAACCCAGGGTTTATTACTTTGTGGCAGAGCATAATGCTGTAGACTAACGCTGTAAGCATAATGTAGAAGGCGATGGAAGAATCACTGCCAGAAAAAGAACAATGGCAGCAGGCAGTGGCAGCAGCAGCAGCAAGCAAGCACAAATGCAATGGCAGAGCATGTTGTGTTAGCTGCTTTTTATCAATGTAGCCCGAAACTAATGGGCCTTTGGACACAGAATAGCAGTTAGCAGAATGGCAGTTAGCCAAGCTTAACCATACTGGGTGAAACCATAGGCTTGATTTACCCAAATTTGGGAAAACATAGGCCTTGCAGGAGGCAGGCATAAGCCAAGGGTATGTACCACAGAATGTAAACAGGAGCAAAATAAGTCTGGTCAAGCCAGGGTCCTTCAACTCAGTGGTTTCAAGTGCTTCCAGCTCTTTCCTGTGCCTGCTTCTCCCCAAAACAGAGAGAGGGAGAGCAGAAAAACATGTCTGGACGAGCCAGGACATGTATAAGCTTATTTTGGCTTGTTTAGGCCTACCATGACAATGTTGTCATACAAAATTAAGGATTTAAACTTGTTTCAAAGCTCAGATAAATACAAGCATGATTTTTAAGAATGTTTCTTAAATCAATCTCTTAAGCATTTTAAGAAATAGGTATTAAAGGTGAGAATTTTTTTAATCCTTTTTTTTGTCTTCTTCAGATACAAAATGGAAATGATAGAAAGAAAAGCGTCTCAGAATAAGGAAGGAACTGTAACATTACACAGGTGAGCAAAACAATTCTCATTCTGTAATTATTTGGTGAAAAATTAGATTGTATTGCAAATACTCTGCAGCTGGGAAGAGTAAGTTACTTTTCAGTTTAGAAAACACATATTTTCATTGCTGTTCATAGTCTGTCTTTTGTTGCTTGGATAATTTCTTTTCCCCTATATTTATTTTTCCCACACAAACATTGCTTTGTGATACTTAACAGGTGGTGGATCTCACTCATTTCTATTACTTGTGATGTTAAAAGTGATGAGTGCCAGAGAGATCTCACTGCTTTAAATGGTTTAACATAAAATCCAAATAAACCTGTAGAGCTTGTCAGGTGAAATAAACTGGAAACCAAAAACATGTTTGAAAACAAGATTTAGCACTGTATAGTGGATTTTTTCTTCCAAAGTTGTCAAGCTCTTCCTAACTGGCAACCTACCTACTACCTTGTAGTGGTGGAGGGGAGAATGAAGCTGGCTCCTGAAATACGGTTTAATGCTCTTTGGCTGGAGGCAGGAAGCTTGTATTATGGCTAACTTAGGCTAGTGTAGAATATTCAGTTTTGTAGACGTCTGAATTGTTCTGCATTTGATTTTGAAGTTCACATCTCTCTAAGGAAACAGGTGTTGTATCTATTGTTTCTCCTTCCCTCTGTTTGCTTAACAGGAGGGAAAATGAGCTTACCTGTTGGTTTCAAGGAGAAGTTTGTTCTGAGTGTTATTTTGCTATAGATCATTTTGTCTCACTTTTCCTAAATGATCTGCAGTTTTCCAAAACCTAGAAGGGAAATCCCTCTGTGGGTGGAAATGTGTGATCCTGGAAGATAAATCTACTTCTGCTAATTGAAGGAGTTATCCCAATTATGAAGCAAATGCAACTTGAAAGATCTGTTAAACCTAGGATCCTCTTTCTAGACCAGAGATTATAATTTCATAAATGCATTTTAGGAAATTGGGTGACATGTACTTTGTATCAGAAAACTTAGCAATGATGAACTGGAGATTTGTTTGGATTTGTTTTGAGATTTGTGTGGGGTTTTTTTCATCTCTTTTATAGATAAGAATTTACTAATCAAATAAAAAACGATAGGCTTGCACTTCTTTCTGAGTATATTTGAGCTGTTTTTCCTCCCATCAGGTTCGGTGATTTTGTAGATGTTAGTGAAGGCCCTCATATTCCAAGGACAAGTTTCTGTTTCCAGTATGAGATAACAGCAGCCCATAATCTTCAGACTAACCAATCTGAATTGATGAGAAGGTTCCAGGGCGTGTCTCTGCCAATCCATTTGAAGGTAATGAATCCAATTTGTACAAGTTTTGTTTTTTAAGTTCGGGCTTGCTTTCTGATCTTTTATATGTTGTGCTGGTAGCTAAGCCTAATTCAGAGGTGAGAAAAGTAGCAGAAAGGGAGGGCTGACGCAGATAACTTACACTGAATATTTGGGGTTCATTTCACATCCAGAGCTATTCTGGACGTAAAATCAGAACTAGAAGTTTGAATCAGAGGGTCCTTTATGTTGTTATTTACTGCTGAAAGATTATTTTGGACGTGCAGTTTCTGCATGGATATTTTATTCACCTTGCCTTCATTAGTTGTGTATGGTAATCTTCTGTAACTGAGGCTGCTGACAGTGTTTTATTCAAATGTAACAAGTGAGTGGTATGTGTTGTAAGTTCAATAAGGGCCGGTGTAGAGTCCTGCACTTGGGGAGGAATGCACCAGCACAGGTGAGGGATTGAGCTGCTGGAAGCAGCTCTGTAGAGAAGGACCTGAAAGTCCTGGCAGACAATAGATTACCCATGAGTTAGCAGTGTCCTTTTGTGGCCAAGAAGGCAAATGGTATCTTGGGGTATGTTGAGTGCGATCAGCTGGTTGAGAGAGGCTCTCCTCCCATTCTGTTCTGCCCTGCTGAAGTCACATCTGGAGTACTGTGACCAGTTCTGAGCTTCCCTATTTGAGAGACAGGGTTCTGCTGGAGAGAGACCAGTGGAGGGCTACAAAGATGAGAGGACTGGAGCATCTGTCTTAAAAGGAGAGCCTGAAAGACCTGGGTCTGTTTAGCTTGGAGAATAGAAGATGGAGAGGGGATCTTACCAATGCTTATAAATATTTAAAGGATGGATGCTGAGAGGATGGAGTCAGACTCTTTGCAGTGGTGGGCAGTGATAGGACAAAGAACAATGGGCACAAACTAGAATACAGACAGCTCCATCTAAACAGAAGGACAAGCTTTCTTATTTTGAGGGTAATGGAGCACAGATTGCTCAGAGAGGCTGAGGAATCTCTTTCTCTGGAAGCTTTAAAAACCTGCCTGGATGTGTATCTGTGCAACGTGCTTTATGAGGGGAATTTGGCTAGATGATCCCCAGAGATTCTTTGCAACCCTTTCTATTCTGTGATTCAGTAAAGAGCAGAGCTTTGCATTTATACTGATGAATAAAGAATAGAAGTGAAAGTAGAAATTAACAATAACAAAAAAAGCGCTAGTGCTAATCAGCCTTAAACAAAGGCTTTGCAGAAGTACCTGTAGGTGGAGACAGGAGTCTGAATTGGTGTCATGGATTGAGTTGAACCTGCTGCTGTTACTCATACCATGCTGCAGTCATGCCATCTTTAAAAAAATGAAAGTGCTAACGGGAGCAAAGTATTATGGGGCTTGAAGTTCAGGTTGCAACATGCAAGGCTTCCTGTTTCAGGTTCTTGGGTGTTGATCTTTTCTGCTGGAATGAAAGCAGGACAAGGAGGGATGGAGAAGTAGTTTTCTGGCTTGGGCTTTTGGCTCACTTGCTTCTGTTTGCTGCTGCTCTGTGCTGGGCTTTTTTCTGAAAACAGGCTAAGGTCATTATGCATTTTGTACCATGTTTATCTGATTTTGATCAGTAAAATCTATTATTAGCTCACTTTTTTTTTTGGTCTTAATCTAGAGTTTTGAGCGTTACTTTTCCCTCATTTCTGTTTTGGGAAAATAGCCAGGTTTGGTTTGACCCATTTAGTTCTGATTCAAAAAAATTGTTAGTTTTGTGACATTTCTATACACTTGTCAGAATCTGTTCTGTAAGAAGTTTTTGGTTTTTTTAAAATTTGAATTCTGTTTTTTTGCCTCCACTAACATCATCTAATGACACTTAATACAGGCTCACCACATCATCTGGCACAAACTTCTGGAGAGATCGAAGAGACTGGTAAGTTATTAGCAATGAAGTACAGCTTACTGAATATAAAGATATGCTGTGGCGGGGTAGAATTTCAGTGATCAATGGAAAGAACATTTCTTTAGAATTGGAAGTGTTCACACTAAGCTGTTAATTATTACTTTAAACTATATTACTATTTTTCATATTAATTTCTACAGTTAATGTTGGTATCCCATGTGTGTGAAGTGTAAAATATTTTCTCCTGTCTAAAAATTGGGATAACACAAATTTACATTTCCCTAAATTTTTGGGTAGTAACAAGTTTTCTGGCACAGGCTTTAGAGAACACATAAGAAGATGTTTCTTACAAGTAAATGCAAGGCTAAAATTTAATATGACTGAATGACCCTAAATGGAAGTTACTGGAGATAAAAGAAAGAGATCTTTCAGTAAGATGCATAAATGAATTAGTTTGACTATTTTGTGCCTGTTTAAAACCTACATAGAAAAGCTTCATGCAAACATACTTCTGGTAAACAAATGGAGTTTCAAAGTTGAAATAGCTAAGAGAAGCCTTATAGTGACTGAATAAATGCAAAAGGCAAGTTTTTAGGATAAATGAAACCGTTAAATTATAAACTGCATATAATCAGAGATTCATTTTCAAGACATATACTTACATGTGAGAAATACTTGTTAAAATTAAGTAGCTGATGTTTTTGAGCCTTCAGATCAAGTATTTAGCTGATGAAAGAGAAATAAAATAAAAGCCACATATTGAGGGGAAAAAAAGCCATTTATCTACTGAACTTGTTAGCCAAGGACATGCCCAGAGCCTAACCCATTGTAGTTTTCTGTTAAATTAGTTTGAAGGTGCTTTGTCATTCAGGTTGTTTAATTTTGGAGACAATATTTGTCTTTGTAGATTGTCCTTTCTTGTTACAATGATAGTGGTTTCCAGGATCAAGGACAGCTAAATAAATAATGTTTAAAAATATAACGTGTTACATTTCTGCAGGTCACTGAAGAAAAATATTTGGAACAAGCAGAACCTCAGGAGCCAAAAGGTGGAAGTGAAGAAGAAAAAACTATCAGTGTAAATTAACCTCTAAATGTACATAATAAAACGTGTCTTTTTACATGACTTATTTATGCTGCATATAAAAATGACTTGGCTAATTAATTTAAATTCTGTGGACGAGCACATGCAGGACAACCAGGCTGTCAGGCTCAGTCAGCCTGGGTTTGTGAAAGGCAGGTTGTGCTTGACTAACCTGATCTTTCTACAGTAAGGTGACCTGTGTAGTTGATAAAGGGGAAGGCTGTGGATGTTGTTTACCCAGACTGGTAAAGCATTTGACACTGTCTCCCACAGCATCCACATGTAGTTTCTGGCTGTTCATGGGTTAGATGGGTGGATGCTTTACCATACGAAAACTGACTGGGTTGGGCTCTGAGAGTGGTGGTATATGCATTTAAATCCATTTGGATTTAAATCCATTAAATCCACAGGGCTAAGTAGTAAGGCTCATTTTGTTTAATATCTTTATCAGCAATCTGAGTGAGGGAATTGAGTGCTTCCTTAGTAAGTTTGCAGATGACACCAAACTGGGAAAGAGTGTTGGTCTACCTGAAGATAAGAAGACTACAGAGGGACCTGGACAGGGTGGGATGGGCTGAGGCCAGTTGTGTGAGGTTCAGCAAGGCCAAGTGCTGGGTCTTGCACTTCAGTCACAACTCCATGCAACACTACAGGCATGTGGGAGGGTGGCTTGAAAGCTGCCTGGCAGAGAGAGACCTGGGGGTACTGCTTGACAGATGACTGAATATGGGTCAGCAGTGTTCCTGTAGCCAAAAGTGACAGCTGCATCCTAGATTGAGGAATAGTGCAGCCAGCAGGAGTAAGGGAGTGATTGTGTCTCTGTACTCAGCACTGGTGAGGCCACAGCTTGAGTCCTGTGTTAAGTTTTGGGCCTCTCAATAAAAGACCATGAGTTGCTGGAGCATGTCCAGAGAAGGGCAACAAAACTGCTGAAGGGTCTAGAGAATAAGTCTTAAGAGAAGTGGCTGAGGCAACTGGGATTGTTTAGTCTGGAGAAGAAAAAGCTGATGGCAGACCTTGCTCTCTAAAACTACCTGAAAGGAGGCTGTAGTGAGGTGGGTTTTAGTCTCTTCTCCCAAGTGGCAAGTGACATGATGAGAGGAAATGGCTTTAAAGAGCATCAAGGGAGGCTTATGCTGGACATAAGGAAAAAGTTTGCTGATAGGCTTGTAATTTGGTTTGAAGTTAATTGGCCAAGGCAGGAATTATAAAATTATTTTTATTTTCCCAAAAAGTCCCACCCCCAAACTATATACAGAATTAGTTAAGTTTTATTTACAGGTTCTAATTTGGTCAGGAAATCTTCACAAGGATGCTTATGGGCAAGTTTAGTAGTTCAAGAATGTCAGAAAATGGAAAACACTAAGCTACAAGACGGCTTTACCCCTTATAAATTAGGCTGAGCAGAGGATCTAGGGAATAGATTTTACTCACAGAGGTGAGGTAGGAATTTAGTGATGATTTCTGTTGAATGTCTCTGCGGCAGACTCTGAAAGTGCAAGCTGTATGCAATTGCGGATCAATGTGGCATTAAGTCCAAAGTGCAGTAAGTCTGTCAAAGTGTCTCCAACACAGTTTCCACAAGGCAGGTATTGTGGAGAGGTGTTCTTAGGAGGTCAGGAAAAAAAAACAAACTGCTGCTGTGTTTCCTAGGTCTGGGTAGAGAGCAGAAAGTCAGGCTGCACTGTGGTCTGAGGGAAACCAGGCCTCGATGCTGCTGGTGGCTCTCTCTCAGATTGACCTGAGGACTTGCTGAACTTGTGGACCGGGGGGAGTGGAAAGAACTGTGAAAGAGCAGAACTGCACAGAGCAGGAGCCATGCAAAAGTGGGAGCTGTCCATAAGTGGGAACATCCCACTCTTTTCCTCTACTTACATTTTTCCTAGGCAATGTATCCACTTGTCATATGTACTGTGTGTGAAGGATCCAGCCACTCTCCAGCCGATTCCAGCGTAGGCTTTCCAGCAAGTCAGTACATGTGAGGAAAGGGTGCCTTTGCTGTTCCCCCTTCAAGCCCGCAAAGGGGAGGAAAGCAGTTGTCATGCCTTCCTCTAACCCCATTCAAACTTCCAGAGATGAAGATGGGGGAAAAGAAGGGATTTGGAGTGCCCCACAGCAGCTTGTCAAGCATTGGAACTGTCTGCTCAGGAAAGTGTTTGAGTCTTCATCCTTGGTATTTAAAAGATGTGTGGATGTGGTGCTTAGGGACATATTTTAGCAGTGGACCGGATAGTGTTAGGCTAGCGGTTGGATCTGATGATCTTAAAAGTCTTTCAGACTAAACGATTCTATTGTATGACATAAACCATGGGTACATATAAGGCCAGTATTAGACGTTTCAGTCCACTTGTGACTTGAATGTCACTTTTAAAAGAAAAAGGTAACTTTTGGTAATAACTTGTAGTACAAGTTACTCTTGTTATCTTGACAGCAATTATTTGTCTTCCTCTGTGATAAGTGTATTTTAGCCTACAGATTGTAGTTGAACTGGCAATGGGAAAGGGCATCCTCTTTATCTTGATTGCAATTTGAAGATCCCTTTCTTGGTCCTTAATGAAGAAAATATTTCTTTCTAGTTTCAGATGATGTGATTGTAGAATTTCATCAGGAATTTCCACAAAAAGAGAGATTTTTTACTACTGCAAGAGAACGTTGTGACAAATAGTCTCTTTAGGGGGAAAAAATAGAAAAGAAAGACAGAAAAAGCCCTTCCAGAAGTCCATAAAGAGTTATCAGAACTTATTTTGCTATTACCATGTTTCTGGTCCAGACTCCACTAGACAACTCTGTAATTGTCATTGCTATAGCAATAGAAAAGTGGCAGAATGTATAGATTGAAAAGTTCTGTTGAGTTTAATGCTTTCTGCTGTACAAATTTAATTAAAGATGATTTTGGAGAATAGTACCAGGAATGTGATCTGTTACTTGTACCCCCAGTGTTAGAAGGTCTGATACACATTTTAATTATTTGATATTTGAATGTGGTGACTGAATTAAATTTTACAAGGGGGTTTATGCTAGATGATGCTTTCTGGCATTTTGCATTTTCGTTTCTAGCTCATTTAGAGTTGTTGTCATTATACCAGAAGACATTATTATTACTTTTTGAAGTGCAGATATTTCCTGTATGTTACTATTAATGGCATCATTTACTTTCTCATTGGTTGTCACTACTTTGTAAAAGCAGGGTAGCAGTTTGGTAAAATGTATTGAGGTAAGGAAATCTTGCTTTGCTTAACTGAATTAAGTAATGAGCACAGAAGAAGAAATGCCAAGTGGTACAAATAGCTTCTGGTGAAGTTGCAGAAATTTGCCTAAGGTATGTGTTAATATACATTTGCTCCTATGCGTTTTTTGGGTTCAGGGTAATCTTCAGCATACTGACACACTCCAGACTTCACTGTATGCCAGTAAATCTAATTAGCTGAATCACAGAACATTAGGGGTTGGAGGGTCCACTCCATAAACTTTGGGCAGCCTGCTCCAATGCTCCATCAACCACACAGTAAACAAGTTTCTCCTGGGGAGACCTCCTACAGAGTGTGTGGAGTCTCCTTCTCTATAGACTTTAAAAGACAACCCGGAAGTGTTGCTGTGTGGCCTCCAAGGTGATCCTGCTTGGGCAAGGAGGCTGGATCCGATGATCTCTCAACGTTTCTTCCAACACCTAACAGTCTGTGATTCAACTATTTAGATTTACTGGCATATAGGGAAGTTTGGAGTGTGTCTGTATACTAACAGCCAATCACTGGTTTAGTTTCTTGTTAAGTAAAACACATCTTTAAACTACAGCCCATGCCTTCACACAGTAATTGAGAAACTATGTTTTGTGGTTTGGGGTTTTTTCCCCCTTTGATTAATGTTCCAGAGGACTTTTTATAATGGTACCAGATGCTTATTTTTAAAAATAAATTTATTGAATGAAGGTTTACTTAAAGAGTACACACATTCTGTAGGTATTTGCTTCAGACTATAAATGATCTTTGCACTGAACTTCCAATATTTTTATTTCTTTTAAACCTAAGCTTTAAGAGTGTGCTTTGGCGTTGAATGTGTTGCTCTGGTGCTGTTGAAAAAGCAGGTTTCTGCTGTGTTCTTTTTGGTGGTGTGGGTTTTTTTGTTTGTTTTCATGGCTTTTTTGTTTGGGGGGGGGGTTGTACTTTTTTTTTTTTTTAATTAGTGTTTTTTGGTTGGTAGGTGTAGTTTGTTTTTTTGGAGTGTGTGTCTTGTTTTTCATCTGCCCTCTTTAATTAGCCCAGGACTGTGGTGAGATTATGCCAATGGGATCTGGTCTCGGTGATCTGTTTAGGCTCTTAAGACAGTTATAGCACCAGCCCATACAGTTTACTCATGCCTGCTCTGTATTTTGGGAATCCAATTCAGACTCCTACTGGATTCCACTGCATGCAAAGTGAACATTCCCCTAGGAATTTTTTTAACCTTAGCTGGAATGCCATGGTTCAGAGATATAGAGATATATATATATATATAAAAATGAGGAGGAGGGAACCCAGCCTTCATAGTGTGCAGTGTAAGAAACGGTGTGAAAGGCGTATGGCTGAGTTGAAAAGTCTGGAGAGGGAATTTCCCTTCCCTGACCTTTACTGTGTCGAATAGAAGTGGGTGAGAGGTGGGGGCTGGCCGGGGAATTTACAGCAGAGCCTGGGGAACCCGCAGAATGCTGCCACTAGGTGGGAGCAGTGGCTCGGGGAGGAGCGGCGCTGCCTTGCCGGCGGGAGGACAAAGTGAACCTGCGGAGCGCCGGCTGGAGCCGCGGCTGGAGCCCCGTGGAAGCGACTTTGGCACAGTGCAGAACTGCATTGCCGGGAATGCTTTTGCCGGCTGAAGGTCACACTCCGGACTTCTCCGATAGTCTAAGCAGAAAAAGCTGGGGAAAGTCAAAGTTGTATAGAACTTGCTGCTTGCTCCCATCCTGGTTTACACGGGCTCCCGAAGCTAGCTATTCCTTTGGGAGATGCAGAGCTGAAAGACGTCTTTGAAAAGCACCAGGATTCTCACACAGGGCAATGGCAGTTAAAAGAAAAGAGCAACAGAAGGTAGTCTTGACACTAACATGATGGTGACAACACTTTTTGAAGCAGAAGATGTAGATTCTGTTCTGTTATTCAGAGATGTGCCCGGAGGGAAAAACATCTGTGGGTTTTTGGCAGGTTATGGATCATAAGGTACTTTGAGTGTCCTTAACTTCATCTATATGAAACGATGCTATTACCAGAAAAAAATCCTGAGCATTTATTGGACAAGCATCAGAACACATGGAAACAGTGTTTATGGTAGCCACAGAGTAACTTGGAGATCTGGTCTCTGAGCTTGGGGTCCTTTAAGTATTTTACCATTAGCTGTTGGCATATAAATGCTAAAATTGTCTCTTAAGAGGAATGTTAGAGCAGCCAGGCTACAGTAATCCCTTTTTCCATTTAGGGATTTCTACAGCTGAACTGCAGGGTGGTACCAGCCTGGCTGGCTGTTGGGGCTGTGCTCTGACACACACCTGAGGCTATAGCTATATACCAAACAAAGCTGTGGGGGAATATAAAATACTGTAATAAGCTGGACAATGACAGAGCTCTGTCTGGGTGTGATTCTAGATGTGTGTACACTGTTTTGTCTACCATGGGGCTTGGACCAATCTCCTCCATTAAAAGTAGCTGAAAGAGACCACTATAGGCCAGTCCAAAAACAGACAAGAAAATAGATGTACCCCACCTGGAGTACTGTGTACAGTTCTGGAGCCCCCAACGCAAGAAGGACATGGAACTGTTGGAGTGAGTCCAGATGCTCAGAGGGCTGGAGCACCTCTTCTATGAAGACAGGCTATGAGAGTTGGGCCTCCTCAGTCCAGAGAAGAGAAGGCTTCAAGGAGACCTTATAGTAGCCTTCCAGGATCTGAAAGGGACCTACAGAAAAGCTGGGGAGGGACTATTTACAAGGTCTTGTAATGACAGGATGAGGGGGAATGAGTTTAAACTGGCAGAAGGGATATTTAAACAGGATGTTAAGAGGAAGTTCTTTATGGTGAGACATTGGAACAGTTTGCCCAGGGTGGTTGTGGCTGCTTCCCTGGAGGTGTTCAAGGCCAGATTGGATGAGGCCTTGAGCGACCCATTCTAGTGGGAGGTGTCCCTGCCTATGGTGGGGGGTTGGAACTAGATGATCTTTGAAGTCTCTTCCAACCTAAACCATTCTGTGATTCTACAATTCTATGATTTCTGTATACTAAATGCTATAGACCCCAGAAACTGCAGGGATTATAGGAGGAAAAAGAGGCTGCAGAGAAGAGAGACTCCCTTCCTTGGCTATTTCTCTTTTTTATTAAATTGTTTTTCAAGTACAAAGAGGCAATTTTTATGGTGTGAAAGAAATACAGAGCCAGCTAAAGGTAAGGAAGGTTCCATATTTTGCATCACAGTGTCTTCCTAGATAATAGAGAAAGGGGAGAGTGGGGTGGTTTAAGGCAATATGCATAAGCAGAGGATGACACTGGCCAGATTCTTGAATATGTAAGAAAGTATTTTTTTAATGGTTAAGGTGGTGAGACACTGGAAAAAGGTGACCAGAGAAGTTGCAGATTCCTTCTCTCTGGAAGTGTTCAAGGCTTGATTTGAATTGGCTTTGAGCAACATAATTTATTGGAAGATGTCCTTGCCCATGGCAGGAGGCAGGGGTTGAACTAGGTGATCTTTAAACGTCCCTTCCAACAAAAAAAGCATAGGGAAAGGGCAGGAAAAGAAGCCTTCTTCCTTGTTGCACCTCTCAGTGGTAGCTCCATGGCTTCTCTCATTTAACTTGGTACTTCTTTGACCTCTTATTTGAAGAAAGTTGAAACTTTTCCAAATTGCAGAATTTTTGCTCTTCAACCCTTGTTTTTTATTTATTGGTTTTATCCGGAAAGTAAACTCCATACCAAAGTTAAAGCTGCGTGATGTCTTCATCCTAAGAGGTGGCAACAGGAAGGCTGAGCTGAGTCTGTTCCAACTGAGGTTTTTTTTTTTTTCAAAGTAATATTTTGTCATTCCTGTTATTGTGGATTTTGGAGATAGAAAAGACAACTATGGTGTAGTCTGACTTGCTCCATAATAGAAGAAATTGAGTGTCAAGAGGATTTTTTTTTGCTTGCCAAGGAAGTGAAACTCTTCCCAGTGAAATTGAACACATGCAAGTGATGAAAGCCCTCAATCATCAAGAGACTTCAAGCCCTTTTATGACAGTAGTCAAAATGAGCTTCCTCTTGTATTTTAACCTCTGACAAAAAGCAATCTCCTACTGCTGTTTGGTAGCTCATCTAAAGTTATACCGCTCAGCTTTTTGCAATATTCTCTTATATTTGAAGCTAACAAACTTCCTGCTGCAGTTACATTTATTTTACCAGTTTTTATTAAAGAATCCAGGCACAGGAGCTCAATATCGGTGTTTGATGGAAAGAATTGGTAGTGAATGATTTTTGAAGCATCAAAAATGGTAATGCTATCAGGCTGTGGTCTTTCACAAGATTTAACCTCAGTCAGGGACAGCATGAACATTTTTTCAGAGTAAAAAGGCCCCAAACATATTTCAAAAATATCTGCTATTATAATATACACAAATTAATATGCCTGCTATTCTGGAGAATCAGCTATGCAAAAAACCAAAAACGAAACAAAAAACCCCACAAACAAACAAAATGTTTTAATTACCATATTTATAATCTATGTGCTAAGTTTGCAAGTTACTGGGCTTGCTGCTTGTTCTCTGGTACCTGCATCATGGAGAAAACAAGCAGCAGTGAGCTCCAAGCCTGGGAGTTCACTGTTCCTAGGGTCTTGGGGACCACATTGGCTTCAGCAAGAGAACTGATACTGCCAAGCCTTGCCTCAAATAGAGTGGGAAATGAAACCACACTTCACTGTTTCACCCTAGTCCCAAGAAATGAGAATTTCTATTAACTCCCTTACTCTCTTTTGCCAGAATTTCCTTTCCACTTTCAAAGCAATTTTTCCTGCAAAATGAATAGGAATATGTTTTTCTTCAACAAAATGTGCTTCACCACATGGGAGATCTCCTCTCAAAGCTATGGCTCTTACTTTGGAAGGAACTAAGTTGGCTTTTGTGTTTTTGTGGTCAAGGGTGCTGACCACGTGCACCCCAGGGGGAGCCACTGAATTTGCAGCCTGGTTTGGAAAAGGTTTACACACTGCAGCAGTTTTGAGTGGAAAAAAAAATCACATTCAGTGAGACGTCTTATGTGAGACTGTTTTATGTGTGAGACCGTTGATTCATAAGTGTTTACAATCTTAAGGTCTTCTGTAATTACACTGCGTGCTGGGGTTTAGTCAAAACATACTGATACAGTACAAACTTTAGTTTCTTTTATTTCCCTTTTTGCTCTACCATCAAATTGATATTTCACAGCTAAACTATACATTAGGCAGATTTAATTAGCACGTTGGGAAGACTATCTCCATTGTTTGGTTTTTGTGATTGTGGATATTCAGTATCTGTTTTGACCTTCCACAAAATAAATATAGCAATACCTTCCTCTTTCTCTGGAATTTTCTGAGATGACTCTAAAAGTTTAGAATGCACTGGTAGCCTTATTTTCTACTAATGATCAACTGACCCCTTTCTCATAATGAGCTCACAGTAAAGTGTTAGAGAAATGTTTTCTCTTTTTTTTTTTTTTTTTTTTTTTTATTTACATATAATCAATGGCTTAGGTTGGAAGAGACCTCAAAGACCATCCAGTTCCAACCCCCTGCCATAGGCAAGGACACCTCCCACTAGATCAGGTCACTCAAGACCTCATCCAGTCTGGTCTTGACCACATCCAGGGAGGGAGCAGCCACAACCTCCCTGGGCAACCTGTTCCCGTGCCTCGCTACCCTCACTGTGAAGAACTTCCTTCTAACATCCCGTCTAAATTTCCCCTCTGCCAGTTTGAACTCATTCCCCCTCGTCCTGTCATTACAAGACCTTGTGAACAGTCCCTCCCCAGCCCTCCTGTAGGCCCCCTTCAGATACTGGAAGGTTACTGTAAGGTCTCCTCAAAGCCTTCTCTTCTCCAGGCTGAAAAGCCTCAACTCTCTCAGCCTGTCCTCATAGCAGAGGAGCACCAGCCCTCTGATCATCTTCATGGCCCTCATCTGGACCCGCTACAACAGTTCCATGTCCTTCCTGTGCTGGGGGCTCCAGAACTGTACACAGTAATAATAACATTCTATGGAAATGAATAGAATGCAAAGTTCTACATGCCAGAAGATTAACTAATTATTTAAAAAATAAAACTAATAACATTTAACTATTTATATGGGAAATGAAGCTAAGAAAGCTGAAAAAAAAAACAAACCAACAAACAAACCACAAAACAAACCCTAAAACCAAAGAACATGCTGTTGCACTGAAAATGTTATGTTCTACGTCTCAGTAAGGAGTTACTGATATGTGAAGCTGCTTTCTCCTGCTGCTTTTTCACACTGCTTTTCCCAGGAAATCTCAATCTAGCAAGCATTCTAGCTAGCATCCCTGTGTGCAGAACAACTCATCTTTTTTACATGTGCATGAGCAATGGAGGTTTTTCCCAGCACAGCATTGACTGAGTCACAATTTATGCTCACCACCCACAGCAGCAGTTTGTTCCATGTGAATTCTGGTAAGAGGCATGATACAGTGTTAATGCTAATATGTAGGAGTCAGTCAGAGGTAAAAACCCCTATCACGATTAGCATTAACAACATACAGCCTACAGAAGAAACTCCAAAGAGAGCAGAGACATAAAGAACAGAAACCACTGTTTTTTTTCCCCTTGATATTCCTAAAAAAGAAAAAAAAAAATAGACAAGTCAGAATTACATGTTAAAAAAGTATGTCAGAGAAAGGACAGACAGGAAAAAGACTTGTACATAGTTACATGCACAGCAAACAGTTCTGTATATCTGTATATTTGAAACTGGTCAAGGCTAATATTGTTTTAGTTACTTTTATGAAGAACTAGAGCACATTCACTATTCTTCTCTGCAGGACTTCCATTGTTCTGCTTACTGAGTTTTATCTTGCACTGCTTTACTTGCATTGCATAGAAGGAATACAGACTATAGCACAGCCTTGCCTAATTTTGTATCTATCAGGTAGTAAAGACATCCTCAAAATGTAAAGAATGTAAGACAAAAATCACTGAAGTTAATTTTTACATATCTAAGAAAAAAAAAAAAAAGCCTGTCAGGAGAGTTGACTGTTTAACAGGATATAAGAAACAGGGGTAACAAAATTTGTCATTTCATCAGTATGCAGTGTTAGTGATTAAGCCACAAATATTCCTTTGGATTCTGGGAATAAAAGGAGCACTGAACAGAGAGAGAAACTTTTGGACAGCCCTATTGTGGGATCCTACACCCTCATGTAGGCTAGAAAGAGATATTGCTTATAATTGCCTGTGTTGAACTGTACATTGTTTGCTAATCACTTCTCAATATTAGCCAGTCATGGATACTTTGACCACAAAATTAAATAAGTGCAGAATTGTTTTGACCAAAGTGTAATAGTTATTTTTTTCACTTTTTTTCAGTCTATTAGCTCTCTCTTGACAGCCAAGTAGGAAAACATAATTTTAGAAATAAGCAATTCTACAAAATATTTCACAAATCTGCAAAGAAATCCCATAATGAAGTAGAAATGCACTCAGTAGAAGAAAGTCTGGAGAATACTCTTTATATATCAAATTATCTGACTTTTTTTTTTTTTTTTACAATTTTCAGTTACTTACATCAGTAATAAGAATGGAATAGTTGAGACTATCATCACAAACAGGCTTAGAAAGGCTTAAGTAATGATCAGTTAGTTCTCTGCTGAGTAGGTCTTGATTGAAATACATTTTCCTTTCTCCATCCTTCTAAACTAAATTACTTGCTCTCGAGAAGATCTCAGAAATGGTTAAACCTTGTTTGCTACCTGTTTGGTCTCCCAGCAACCACTTTTAAAAAAACATTTACTGCTGATTAAGAAAAAAAGTAACAGGAAAAAACAATGTGGACTGTGAGACATTATATATAAGGCACTATTTCAGGGACATTTTCTGTATGTAAATGTAAAGAAACTTACGTACTTTTATAACTTCCCTACTCTTACACACAGATGTTTTAAGAGGAAGTTAAAATGTCATAGTAAGACCGTGATCTAATTTAGAGATTTTAGGGAAATTACATTTCACTTTGTGCCACTCCGAATGAAACCAGCCAAGTACCTGACCGTGATATGTAAGTAGCAAACAAAAATTCCAAGATGAATATAAAGTTCTAGTAGACAGAAAAAATAAGTTGTTTAGAAATTTCCAAACCTCGGATTTAAAGTGATGATTCAGAACTCTGGTGAGTGTTCAGATTAGATTCCTACTGATGTCAGACACTGAGACCTGTGGTGTGACATTTGCATCTGTAAGCAATGAAGTGAACAGTTTCTAAACCTGTACCTTAGTACTCCTAAATGTTGTGTGTCTGTGAGTGGTATGTGTGTGGAGGGTGAGGGGTGTGGGTCAGGGGAGGAACAGGAGGCATGCAAATTAAGGTGTTAATTTTATTTTATTATTATTTTTTAAAAATAATTTTAGGAAGTATGCAAACTAATTCTGTCAATAAAAGGCTATTTTCTTACCTGAACTTTCTGTGGATTGAACCTACTTTGAGCAGAGATTTGGATTTGATGACCTAAGGAGATCCTTTTCAACCTAAACTATTCTCTGATTCAATTATCATGCTTTTAATGTCTCTAAATCTCTGACTCTTTAATCTCTTCCTGACTCCCAGAGGGCATACATCTACGAAAAGCTGGATGTTCCTTTTGTGGCAACACTAAATTTGGCTTCATTAAACTTTGAATAAAGATCACTCTAGGCTGTAGAACAGAAGCTCAGGAACAGGAAGCTTCTGTTACCTCCGAGTCTATTGCCTGAAGACTATTTGCAGAACATGTTTGTAAATTTGAACTTTTAAAAAGGTATTTAAGGTTGCTATTCTTTAAACCATGCTTCCTGAACCCTAATTGTGTCGTATCTTTTTAGGGTTTGCCTCCTATGGATTTTGTAAAAAAGGGGAATATTTTTTGTTTCTGGACCACAGATGCCATTTTGATGGCATTTTCCTCTTCAGCCTGTCTTCTGCCATCAGTCTTGGAGAAGGGATGTTTTTGAGATCCATCACTTGAATAGCTCTAATAATTGTTTCTCTAAAGACTTTGAAAGAGTGCCATACTTGCACGTGCCTGCTTCCAGCATCACTGTTGAGCAGTCAGGTAGGCTAAAGTCTTCAGGCAGCATTTATTCTCTGCAGCTTTACCCCAAAGCCAGCCCTTCCAGGCAATACTGGATGAGCAAGTAGCCATAACCAAAGACAGGCCTTTGTCTTTGCTGCTTTTGTACTTCCATAATTCTGGATTTATGTCATGGAATAGTTTATCCTGGGCTGGCACCCTAGCATTATAGTTTTGAGTATAAGAGCTGTGCAGCATCTCCAAAGCTGCAAAATGTTCTGCCTTCGTGTACTAAATGCAAAAAAGA
>VWZI01014492.1:139606-168581 GCA_013396835.1 Psilopogon haemacephalus
AAAAAAAAAAGAGCTGTGCTTTATCAGGAAGTGGTGAGAAATGGCACGTGTTTCCTCTTGCTGAACCTTTGTAACAGCCTTTTGTACATCTGTCAGCTTTCCATTACATGAACAAGTGCATATATTGCTGCCTGTTGTCTCACATAGCTCATAAAATGTGCTCTTGCCACTGGTGGAAATGATGACCGTCTACTCATGCTTAAGTAGAATAAATCCCGTATAAATTCGTGTGCAACATTAAAAAAGAAAAAGTTTGTAAGCTCTGATGTGATCTCCCTCTTCCTCTTTCTAGTGCTTTCTTCCTTCGATCACTAGCATCAGAGTAATACATCTCTTTTTCTTATCTGTTGATGTCTGGTCATCAGGTCTCATCCTCTCATTTATTTTCTATTCTTTTGTCTGTTACAGTCACCTCAGGTAGGTGGGGTGCTTTAATTTAATTTTCAAACTTCATAGCCATTTTCACGCCTATTGCCTCCACAGAAGCTGTCCATATCAGATCATTTACACTATACATCTACTCTTTGATTATTTTATCCCTGTTTGACATCAGATATACATGAAAATGTTCCACCTTGTCTTTTCTTGCTACTGCTCATTTTCGAATAGTCTTCCCACCTCTGTGGCCACAGGCTTTGTATTTTTAGCCTTCATTGAATCATTGAATTATTTGTTAGTCATAGAATCAGAGAATAATTTTGGTTGAAAGAGGCCTTTAAGAGCATCAAGTTCAGCTGTTAACCCAGCACTGCCAGGTCACTGCTAAACCAGGTCCACCCAGTACCAGACCTATATGTCTTTTAAATGCAATCAGAGATGGTGACTTCGCCACTTCCCTGGCTGGCCTTCTCCAGTGTTTTAAAACACTCTTGGTGTACGATTTTTTTTTCCAAATATCCAACCTAAACCTCCTCATTCCTGTGAGATGCCCCTTTGCATTTCTTACTAGCAACACTTGACTTAAGACATGCAAACTGCAACACATAATTTTTTCTCCAGTGTCATCCCTACTTCATTTCTACTCTTCTGATTGGCTTTTCTGTCAGTACTATACAGAAGTGATCTGTTCCACCAGCCCTACTATACTTCATCTACTTGGAACAGACTTCCTAGAGCTGGGGTTGATGTGCTAAACCTGTCAGTGTTTAAGAGGATATGGACAATATACTTTAATAATATGCACTGGATATAGACAATGCACTTTAATAATATGCATTAACTTGTGGTCAGCCTTGAAGTGGTCAGGCCTAAATTATCATTGTAGAGCCTTTGCAGATAAAATATTCACTTATTCTATTCTATTTTCTATTCCATTCTATTCTATTCTATTCTATTCTATTCTATTCTATTCTATTCTATTCTATTCTATTCTATTCTATTCTATTCTATTCTATTCTATTCTATTCTATTCTATTCTATTCTATTCTATTCTATTCTCCTCATATTCTCATGATCTCCTTCAGACAAATATTTTTTTTCTCCACAGTTCCTTTCTCCTGTTTCAAATACCCACTACAGTTAGCTTCTGCTGTGAGAGTTTCAAGAAATCTGCTAGTGCTTTCCAAAGAACGTGTGAGGCAACTGGGAAAAACAGAGAGGTCCAATGACTTAGTTTGAACTATAAAGATTAAAATCAAAATGTAGAATGAGTTAATATAGACAGTATTTCCTCTGCTCTTGTACTTGATAGTACTTCCCAATATAAGTATTTTGTGAAAGCCATATGCAGTTTAGGAAAGTGATTCCAACTCTGCAAAATTTGGTGCCAATTTAGAAAAGAACAAAGGTATTAAAAAAAAAACAAAACCATTTTGCCTTTGGGGAACCTCATCTGATGGTGCTTAGGATTGTGCTATTGTGCTATCACCCTATCACCCTTGTTACAAAACTCCTTTTCAGTGGGAGGGAGCAAAGGAGAAGAGACAAATCACCAAGGACAGACATCTGCACTGCTCATGCGTTCGAGTATGCACACACAGAGTCATGTTGGAGGAATCAAACTATGATAGACTGATACTTTGAAGTTAAAGAACAGAGGCCTACACTGGCCACAACAGGCTTTGAAACAGACCTAAGAAGTCTCAGTCTTCTATTTCCATTCACCTGCATGTAAATAAGATGTAGCTTACAGGCACAGTGCCCTTAACAACTGAAACTAAACTAAAAGTTTGATCATGATAAAAAAGGGCTTGAATGAGCTTTGGGGTCTGTAAAGAGATGTTCCAGGAAGCAGATTGTGTGAACAGCTTTGTAAGGGACATGATGCAGGACTCACATCACCCAATTGCAGCCATAGAAAAATTAAGACTTCAGTCCATGCTGTCTATCTGCATATCCTACCTTAACCTTCATCAGAGAGCCAGAGAAATGAGGACTGGCCACTTCCTTGGAATGTTGCAAATAGCCCCCTGGATATGCCTATTTCCTTTTATTTACCAAAATGAAGATTTGGTATAATATATGAGAGTTGCTTTTGAATCTGTCTTGTTATGCAGTCATGGAAAAAAAAAATTTTGTAAAAAATAAAACTGAAATAAAAGGTGCCAGTTTCAAAGATGTTTACACCTTTGAACAGCAGAAATCTAATTTTGATTGAATAAGACTCAGGATTAATATGATTAGGATTGAACAAGAATTAGGGTTAATATGATTAGGATATTCTGGACAAAAGACAAACAGTACACCAGACATCTGTTATCATGTTCCCTGTTTCAACTTTCAGGAGGATTTAAAGTCCTCTATTTGCCTCTAATTTCTCAGAAAATAAAGCTATCATTTTAAAAACACTTAGAAAAATACTGAATTCAAGTCTCTTACTTAAGACACTGGAAGAGCTCCAAAGATGTGTATGAGGATAGAATAATCTTTTATCTGCTGAAAGCTCCCCTCTAAAGTAAAATGTACCTCTATTTCATCTTACAGACTAGGTAGCTAGATTATTATTTTTCATACTATATTTCAGCTGGTTTGCTCATTCCTTTGGAAATTAATAATTGCCATATTTAAAAAGTTAATAAGTTATTAATCTTAGATATTGGCTGCTGAGTTGGAGTTCAGAGCAAATGTTTATGATCAAATGAAACACTGGAGTTTTCACCAGACAGATATTAATGCTGAACATACTGCTTCTGTTCTGATATGGATATGCATTTCAAGAAAGTTCCAATATGGACATTTTAAACACTTTCATTTTAAATAAAATTGAAACCTACCATAACTAAGTGATGCAAGTCTAATGGGTAAATTTTAAAGAAGGCACTTCTCTATTGCTTATTTATGGAATGAGAGCTTATCCAATGTCCAAAACTACTTGTATAGCCAAGACTAAATAAGTCATACTAGTCTGTACAGTTGCTTTTCCCCTGCTTCAAAATATCTCTGGCAAGCTGTACACAAGAGAACAATTGCAGATTGTCAAACCTCTTCTAAATAGATAACCAAAACACTGTAGAAATTATATTCCATATTGCATAGTCTACTACTCCGTTTGTCTCAAAAAAAAAAAAAAAAAAAAAAAAAAAAAAGAGGGATGCAGGATCTAAAAAAACATGTACCATGTCTTCTTAGTTGTCTGCATACACCTTTCTTGTGTGTCCCGCCCCATCAGGCCACTTCCAGAAGATGGCAAAGGAATTTGGTTTGTATTGAGGGCTGGTTGTCTGTGTATGATTCTGGATGGCTGAAGGCATATTTCCTTAAAGACTTCTGTCTGAATATTTCTGCATGTGTGCAAATGTTTGCAGTTTACCCTCTTGAGATTTCTAAACCCTTCCCTTGAGCCCCATTCCCTTGGCCTGCTCCCATCTCCTGCAGCATATGAGTTTCTCACTTTGAAGAAGGAAAAAAAACAAGCACAAAAAAAAAATAAACAAAAAGAAACAAACAAAAAGTCAAAGAACCAAACTGAAAAACCTACCTGTTATGAAGCAGTTTCTTTGCAGAGATGCAAGCAAAACCAATGCAGCAAGAAGGCCACAGACTTCCTTTGTTCCAGCTCACAGGTTAACCATGATCACTAAGCTTGACTTGCGCTTTTTTCTTCTAAAGGGCGAGAGGGAGTCGGGACAGAAAGAGAGAGAAAAATAAGGCAAATGAAAAATGAAATTAAAGCAACTGAGGCAGGAGAGTTGCCACAGAGGTCTGTTGATCTGGCCGATCTCCCGATATCCCTGCTGCACAAGTTGAAGAAAGCCAGCTCCAAACAGCTTGAGACCCTTTATAAGTCATGAAGGTGACTCATAACTAACCGACTTGCTTGCCTTTAGTAAATCCCCTGCTTTCCTTTTCTTAGAACCCAGCTTCGAAAGAAAAAAAAAAAAGAAAAAAAAGAAAAAGAAAACACAAAGAAAACCCAAGGAAAAGAGAAAACTCCAGTTAAGCTGAGGATTTTTTAAAAAAATACACCATGTACTTTCCTTCCCTCAGACAGCCTGGCATCAGCCTTTGAACTGAGTAAAAACAGTAAATGCAAATGATTGTTTAGGAGTGACGGTACGCTTAAACAAGTTAGGGGTATGTCGTGCGAGACAGAGTTCATACCAGTATCTTCAGAAATCTAAGTGGAGAGGGAGTTCACTGTGGTGAGCTGTTTCTTACTTTTCTCTGTATGACTTTTTCATCCAGAGCTCTCCTGCTTGGACTTTTCATGTTACAATTAACTCTAGCAGAACCAGACGAGAAGAAATAAAATAGCCAGTGGTGGATGAAATTCTCCCTGTCCTCAAGAAACGTGCTTGATAGCTGTAGCTGGAACAGCTGCAAACCTCTAAACACAGGGCAACTTCTAGCTAAATTGGGGTGTACATAGAGGAGTGTAAAACAGTGGATTATGGAAACATGCTATTAAAGTTACAACACATTTTTAACATGCTTGTAAGACCACTACAGATGACTAAAAAGACAAGTTGCTTTAAATGCAAAGGAGATAAAAATCTTGTAATAGATACATTTATATGTTCTTGGGTTCTGAACACATTCCCAGAAAAATCTGGTTTATGTGAATTTCCAGCACAGAAAGGTGTGGCTGCTACCTCCTTATTTCCCTTATGCACTGGGGGTTCTATGCTCTCAAAATACCGTATTTTCACTGTGAATAATGGAATTTCTTTTGCCTCATGCTTTGGAATTTCAGTGACATTAAAAAAACAACACCACCACAACCCATTAAGATGGCTAAAGGCAATAGTTCTATGTGCCAACCACCAAAATATAAGGAAATAAATAAGTGAATAAAAATCTACCAAATTCCATCTTTTCTTCTCTTTGGTTTAGCTATGTATTTAGAAATGTCTTCATTTTCCCTACTGAACCTGTTTAAGTTTTGAGTGCTTGTCCATAGATGTACATGGTTCCTTGGTTACATCATTACATTACGTTAACAATATGATGGATTTTGATTCCTATGGTTATAGACAAAAACTTGAAGCTGTGGCTGGAGCAGTGATGCTTCTCTGACACCTCTCTCAGCAGGTCTGAGAACCATTTGATTTTGATGTAGGGCCAAAACTTGAGGCCAGCTTCTGGAGGGAAGAAGACGGGAGCTCTATTTCAGTGAGGTCAGACTCTGGGAGTGTCTCCAGCCTGATTGAACTACAATAAAAGAATCTAAATTTTTACCTCAAGTATTTTTTTTTTTTTATTGCATTTTTACTTGATTTCAGTAAAAACTTGGAAATTTATATTCGTAAGGAGGTGAGAGCTATGGAATCACACTCGGCATGTGTTAGCCTCCTCTCTAATGACTTGAAATTATGGGTTAATTTGAACCCACAATGACAGAGACATATGTCTAGGACATGAAGTTTCTATGAGTTTTGTAAGAAACGGTGAGCAAATTAGGAAAGACCTTATTAAAATGCACACTTGTGGATACAACAGCAATCGGAGTTTAACTCTTACTCAGTGTTACAGACTCCCTATGGGAACTCAGTAACAAATCCACAGGCAAGCAGATTCTTTTGATTTTGGCACTCACAAAATGACCTGGTTTATGAGAGATTATGTTAAATACATGAAAACACCACTGAATACTTAATCAATGGACAATTATTGGTTAAAGAGCAAATAAAATCCTAATGTTGCCAAGAACAATAAAAATGGGCAATTCATTGGAAAGCTGTCAATGGAACACTGATATGTAATTAGGGGGTAGCCTGATTAGAGTTATGTGTGTGCATTTGTGTCTGAAGGCAGGCAGGCAGGCAATCAGCTTCAAATGCCCAAACAGATGGGTGAGGTGGTCTGGAGGTATTGTGGTGGTTGAGGGTGCTGCTGAGGCTTTCCCATGCTCTTTTCCTGTTCCTCTGATTTTCATTCCCTAGACTTATTTTTGCACCTTAAAGTAATTACCACTGTGGTGGTTCCACTCTCAAGTGTGAGCATGATTTCAGCGGCTACATTTAGTGATGTAAAAGAATAAGACCTCGTGGGAATGTAAAAAAAAAAAAGAAAAAAAACAGAAAAAAGGAAAAAAAAAAAAAAAGAGCCCTTTAGGATGAATTTAAAAAAGAAACCAGTCTCTAAAAGTATGTAATGTATTTTTGAATTCCTGGAGTCTTTCTAAATTGTCCAGCATACAGAGAAAAAACCTAAATTTACTGACTGTATATGGGGTTAGTTTTCCTGTCTTCTGTGATGCCCTATGAGATCTGCCTGACCAACAGAGGGCAATACATTCAAACAAGCAATAAACTCCTGTCAGAACTTAGGGAAATCAAGGCAAGATTGATCTTCTGCTCAGACCCATAACACTTAATGCTAATTTGAATTGAGACAGTGGTTAAGAAAACTAATGACATCAACAAGAGACAGAAGCAACTGGCAATTTGTTCTGCATTAGAAAATAATCAACAAAACCCAGAAATGCCAGAATTAATGAAAACTGTTTAATGACAGAAGTGCCATCTTCAAATAGAATGTGTTCATGAGTAACTGCAGAGGTTTAAAATATGGACCACTCTGAAAGTTAATAATAATCTAGAGGCAGCAAATTTCTCTTGTAATTAACTTCGATTTTCTTCAGATTTCTAGACTCATCTCCTCCTTTTTGAAATAAATTGGTTTGTTCTTCTAATGAGTTTACAATTTCAAAATTGCTAAAATTAGAGCTTGCAGTAAGAGCTGTCTGTAAATTTTTAATTTGAGTACTCTTTAAGTGCTTTTTACAGAAATTGCAACATTGATTAAACAAGATTTTTTTTTGAACAGGAGTTCCTTAAAAGGTAACACTTCAATTAGCTGCTAAGAATTGCTATGCGTGGTTTATTGTTTTTTTGTCACACTGCCTGATGAAGTGTCTAAAACATAATTTGTAATAGAAATGGCTTTTTCAATCCATTTCTCCCTGTTGTCCTCTATCCCTTTGCAACAGCCTCTGGTGCTTCAGCTTGTGTACTCCTGGGTTTTCATATCTCAGTTCTTTTAGAGGAAAACTTTTTTTTCTTTCCCTTTTTTTTGGGTTTTGGCACCTAAATTCTGCCTAAGTTACTTTTTAAGTGCCTGTCACTTCTGTGATACTGAAATTGTGCTGGCAAGCCATAGAGGAGCTAGAATGTGATTGCTCAGATCTGTCTTCCTTTTCTGATTCAAAGGTCATATGTCCTAGAAGCAGCTTTAAACACTGATGAACAGTGCCTTCTCTTTCTTTACAGTCTTTCTTGCCCATGCAATGGATATGCTGCTTTCTAGAGCTGCCATACAAGCAAGACGGGTCACCTACCTTCCAGTGGAACTGTTGGGCTTATCTGTGGAGATAGGGCTACAGCCAGTACCCCAGGAGGTGGGGAAGCTCAGGAAAAACAGATGAGACACTTGCAGTCCTTCTCCACTTGTGTCAAAACTAACAGTGAGAAATGCAGGACATGCCGGAGCAATAGGTTGCACAGATGTCTGGGTTCAGCGTGGAGGCCACTCCAGTGAAAAAGCTGGAGATCAGGCTTTGGACGTGGTCCTGGAAGGAGGCAGCAGTGATGGAGAAAGCTGCTTTACAAGCTACACCCTAGGGAAAATGGATTCCTTCTACTTCTTTAAGGAAAGAAGACAACTCAGTCCTGGAAAGCAATGAAAGCTGAAACGAATAGGAAGGACTCTAATATCAAAAGGGAATGGATATTGTTGTGAACTGCCTTTGAGATTATCTTTAAATGGCAGAGTGGGCTGTGTTTATAAAATAGGCATTTTAATTCATCCTCAATAAGTCTAAGTGTGACTGAATGAACTCAGGTGTCATTAAAAGGATGCTTAATAATGCCAAAATACTGTGTGTAATTTCTAAATGCTTTGAGTTGTATCCAGACATCAAAGAATAACAAGCAGATTTGAATCCCAATGGCATTTCTTCTAACTGTGTTCCTGGCTTTGAGGTGCAGCTCTCATGGGTTCTGGATATTTTCTTTATTACCTTTTTATTCTTGGGGGAGAACTGATACCTTTTGTTCCCAGACTTTTATCAATTTTAATTTGATTCTAGGAAGGAAGGCAATAAAATATGAATTGGAAATAATCTAGACATACCGAAAGTCCCTTTCCCTTACTTTGTTGGTAAAAACTCTGTCATTGTTTCAACTATGGAAAACCAGAGAGAATATGAATATTGCTGTCAACCACAGGGCCAAAGGACAAGGTAGTCTGATATCCACACTCTTTCAACTAATGTGCTTCTTCAATTCTTGAATCCCACTAACATTGTGGAGGAGTGCGACATTTTTTTCCTGATCACATTTAAATGTAATTTCTGCATATGAACAGCACCTGGTTGGAGTTCTGTTGCCCTTTTGCTTATATGGGTTCTGTCAGCTCTTCTGGTTTGTGGACATCTCCTGTAGGAACATTCTGTTTGTTCAGCCAGAGTAGTTTTACACGGTGGAAGTGGTCCCAGTCATCATGCCTGGTAATCGGAGCCACTGTTTGATGGAGAGCAGCCCCTGTGGTCATCTCAGGGCCTTGACAGTGGCAAGGGTCAGAGGCGCTGCCCTGGATCTCTGTCCTGGAGGCATGCCTGTGAGGAATACAGGGGCATGGCTGGCTACTGGCAGTCCTTCCTGTCAGTGCCCATACAGCTCTTCAGACTCTTTCTTAGGATGTACCAGTTAAGGCACAATATAAGACAGGTAGAAGAGAAATCTCTTGAGTTTGGCAGAAGGAAAATGAAGTGGAGGGAGGAAAGCTTTCACTGAACAATCGGATATTAAATGACGCTTCTGCAGCAGGGTTCAGAAAAATTGAATCCTTATGACTTCATATGAAATTTTTGGAGCTTTCTTGCTCATCTATGTAATACAGTCTACAACATTATCAAAGCATAGCTATTGAAAATATGTCTGGGGAACATAATTACCACAGAAGTGCACTCAGTCTATGTTTCAACTGAGATTACAGAAAGACATACGTAGCATTATGTAGCAAAGGTCTTTTGTTTCTCTTTTCCCCTCTCCTTGTCTTAGGCACAGGCTGAAGGGACTAACAGGGCTTTTGTTTGGAGAAATGATCTTTACCAGTCACTTAGGTTAGTCACTAAGACATCCTGTAGGTGTCTTAGCTGGGACTCAGAGATAATCTTAGACCTAAAACTAGAAGATATTTTTCCTAACCACACTGCTGCTGTTGCATTTTCGCAGAAAAAGGGGAAAGAAATCAGAACCACGCAGAAAATTCTGACTGCCTTCAGTTGTTGTGGAACCACCTTCTACCTGCAGGTTATATACTACATGCTTTTCTTTCATGGCATTCAGGAACAATTGTATTCCTTATTATAATGCCCTGTGAATAGTCAGAGCAGTGTTATCTTTGCTGCACAAGTGTTGCAGCAGTGTTATAAGCTGCACAAGAAAATGTGTGGACCATACATACTTAAGTGCCCCCAAGCACAGATTAGATATCAAATATTTCAGTTCTTATTTTCCCCTGAAAAATAAGAATTACATTTTTGGGAATTAGACAAACATTTTTAGAGATGACTGATCACTTAGGCTGAAGAAAACTACTCATCTGTGAAATTTATTCCAGGAGGTTTATGGTGTTTCTGAGGGCAGTAAACTATTTTTTTTTCCAACATAAACCAGGTTGATGCTGTGAAAGAAATTGTATATTCTCTTATTGCTGCCTTTCCCAGGATAATTAGTTTTAGATGTGAAACTGGACTAAGGGACAACTGACTTCAGCAATAACCACTAACTGCTTTAGCTTATTGAAAAAAGTTAATGATATACCAAAGGTTCATGGGGGCATATCCTTGGCAAGAAAATGAGAAGTAGAAGAGCAAGAAGTTACACTTTAGAATTTATGAGACAATAAGACTGGAAAAAGAAAATACAAGTCTAGGTGAGCCTGATGTCTCCTCACAAAAGAAGAACTGGCAATATTCTGTCTGAATTAGAGGCTGTCTGTAGCTGTTTGTGAGTGCCACTTGAAGGTCAACAGTCCTTCACCTGAAATATGACCTATTTTGCTTTTGAAGATGGTTACCACACTGTTCCTTTCTGAGATGCATCTGTGTACCTGGTCAATAATTTTGTTTAGTCACTTTGCGGTATGGTCAGATGCAGGGAGATAAAGTGAAATTGTAGTGTGAAGTTCTTCCCAATCTCATGTTATTTGGCAGCTTTGACAGCCGAGTTCAGTTCACTACAGCATGTAGCAAAGATGAAGGATTTCCTGGAGAAAAATATGGTGTTCATAGGTAGTAGACAATAAATTCTGCTAGATGGAGTTAATGGTTTACATCTTGGGTTTTGGATCTTGACTTAAAAATCTCTGCTCAGCTTTTGTTATGGCTTAAGCTGAGGGTCTCTGCTGTCTTCTCTAGTTTGGATTGCAAAGTAAATTTTATTCATGTGAAATATTAAGGATACTTCTAAGTGGGATGGTCCTTTGATAAGCCATCATCTTTAAGATTATTAAGAATTCTACAGTGAAAGGTAAACTTATTACACTTCCAGACTTTCTCCTTGTCTAGATGTCCAGGGAGACTTAGACAAGGGTCATGAGTTTGTATAGCCTTATTCAAAGCTCCCAATCTCTTGCATTCTGCACATATCTGTCAATCTAGCAAGAGGTTTCAGCAAGAGCTAAATCATAAATATCTACCACATGCTGAAAATTTGGAGCTGGACCTGAACTCATGGCTCAGCTCTGTTTCAGCAACGTACTGCGCTGTCAAATCAAGAAGAAAATCGGACATTCATTTTCTATTCTAAGAGAGCATGCTAATGTTTATTATGAAAAAAATATTATTTTGTGACTGTTAGAGGCAGTATTTTATAAAGAAGGGCCACTCCTGGAAACATTAATAAATATCTTTTGTAGATAAATTTTTAAAAGTTACCCAATGAGTAGAAAAGAAGTTCTTAAAGAAAAAAACTTCCCCTGCAACCGTTGCCTTTTCCCACTGAGCCTGTTTTTCTTTGTATTAAGACCTGCAAGGTTGCAAGTGTGTAAATATATAATGCATTGAAAGGGTTAATAGATTTTATCTGGTTCTTTTATACTCACAGGAAAACTACTTAGGTCAATTTCCTGTAACATAGAGAGCTGTATCACAACATGAAACACTCAGCTGACAGTTTTATGGCAAGAAATGGAAAGAGCTTCTCTGTGAGAATGCTCTTCAAAGAGAATAATGTGGGTGGGGAATTTTTACAAGCTACACACAAGTTCAGAAATTTCTGAAGAAGTGAGTCTTCAATCAGTGATCTTTCTTTATGTAAAATACAAGGGATTTTGTACTTTTTTTTTCAGTGATGAATATTTCCTTCCCAGAATCCCCTTAATGACAACACTGGTTGTTACTACAGAGACATGGGATTAAAAAAAGGAAAAAGATTGCCTAGTAATATGGTAATGAGTATCTTTGTGTGACAGGGAGAGAGTTATGGAACGAAAAATTACATGTTTGGATGCCTTCTATGCTCTTGTTTGCTCCTAGAAAAATGGAATAAATGAATAAATATCTATATGATAAGCTTATTGTAAGCATGGTTATAGAATAAGCTTATTGTAACCATGCTTATTGTAAGCATGGTTAAATGTTGGTAAGATTTATTAATAAATGCCAATAAGATTTAACAGCATTAACAGGAGTAACAACTAATAATGTTATGCGCAACTCAGTTACTGAGTAACAGTAATTTAAAATTCTCATTAATTATAAACACTCTTCAAGAAATTTTTGAATAGGTGAGTAAAACAGAAGCAACACATTCATAAAACAAGTGGAGATGATTTCAATGAGGTAGCACACCTCTGAGAGAGGACTCTGTGTGGAATGGTTTCATACTTTAGGTTGTATCTGGGAGCGGAAACATTCTGTGTAGGGAAAATCTCACCAATATAATTTTATAATTTTAACTATTGTTCTATTTATCTTCTTGGGGAAAAAAAAAAAGGAAAAAAAAGAAAGGAATATACTGTTTTTTTCAGATTGATACCCTGAAAGACAGTGGCTGCAGAGAAGGCTATTATCAAGGTGTTTCAAGGGCCACAAGGACTTGTGGGGTTCCTACTCACAACTTTCTGTAAGTGGCTGTGGGATGTAAGATAAGGAGGAACCTGTCCTTGGTTCTCACACGGTTGGGGAAAACAATTTAGCATGGGCCTCTGGCTCTCATTAACATGGCAGCTACCTCCCACAAGACTAAGAGATAGTGAAACATCTGGTTAGAGAATAACAGGTTATAATGAATATTAATGAATGGGACTGTGCTTAATTATGCCAACCAATAAGTATGCTTCTGATTAGCATGGACATCGTCCTGCAGAACTCATGTTACCAATCAGAATTAGGTGTGTTGCCTTAGCTGATAAGCTAACACTATAAAAGAACTATCCTGTTGCTAGTAAAGGGTTCGACTTTATTCATCATATTGATGTGTTTGTGTCGTTCCGGCCCTGCATGTGAAAATTGACCCCGGCAGTGGCAGGGGAAAAAAATAGAATAATCAAGCCTCAGGGGGCTGATAGCATGTGTTACTAGCATCAAGCTTTCTTGAGACACTGGCTAGTGATTTTGTGTCTAAAAATCATGTTACGAAGTCACGTGTAACCCAACCTTCAAAAGACAGGCTGTGGTCTTCAATGGGGACAACGTTTTTACTTTGAATCACAGCCTCAACTGATTTCTTCTCCCTCACAGGGAACACGGAGGAATGAAGGAATATATATCTTATTCAGAAGACAGTAACACAGTCCTGCAAGGAGGAGAAGTTACAGCTGTGTCTGTAACAGCATATTCTATATGGTAGCACTGAGGACTGGATACCCTGTGGTTTTGCTCAGGTGAGGAGCACTTCCTCACATAGCCAGCTGTGGTTTTGGGTTAAATAAAATTATGCTCGTGTCTATTAACTGTAAGACCTGGACCATCTCTTCCTCCTACATTTCTGGAACTGGAGGAAAACACAGGAAAATACCCCAGACTAGAGCCTGACTCACCAGCAAACACGCAAACAGGGAATTAGCATTATACCTAATCCACTGCCTAACTGCAACAATACAGTAGAGTATATCTCTATCCATACAGGTCTTGGTTCTGTGAATGATCTGTTATATTTTCAAGCTAGCTCATCAGCCTGAGTGTGGCTAACAAGGGCACATGTGGTTTCCACCCTGCAAAGTGAAACTGCAGGTGAGACGTGGCAAGCATGATGCAGTTGGAGGTCCGGGCTAATCTAGGGTGTCTTCCAGCAGCTGACAGACTGTGGCTAGGTATTTGGACTCTCAGGGAGTCTCTGGAGCAGAAAGCCCAAGAGGCAAAGAAAGTCCAGATTTAGTAAAAATTCTGTACATCTCTGCATAATGGGGAATAGGAAATCCCACTATGACCAAAATTCTCCTGACTTCCAGTGCTACTGGAGTTTTTACTGTGGCATTCAGACAGTTGTATTTGGAGCAGTTGTGTCCTGTGGCAGTCCAAATAGGAGTGAAGTGGTACTCTGGGGTCACAAGCCTCAGTGATTGGAGATCACAGTCAAAAAGTGAGCTGGCAGGAAATCGGGGGAAATGATGCTCACCATTTAGTGAAAGTCTTTTGAAACAGAAATGTTTCTAGGAGGCATGTTTCCATCATAAAATTGCACTGTATTACAGGATTCTTTACCAACTCTATGTGATATCTCCAAGTGCAAAGACCTGATGTCAGAAGCAAAACACCAGCATATTAAGACAAGTGGTAAAACTGGTTTTCCTGCTCTTTCATGTGTTCTGCATTTTAAGAACAAGCTTGAGCATGTTTGTGTGCAACTATGAGGGCATGCAAGTTTCCCTGAGTGAAAAGTCTAAGTATGATGTTACTGCGGAATTCGTGGGCCTGAGTGTGGTAAGAAAAACACTTAATATCCCAACGTTCCACTGCTGTGCTCTGCCCAGGTAAAACATAGCTACTGCACAACTTCCTTCTTTCAACTTACCTTCCTTTACCCTGTGTTCTTCTATTCTGCATGAAGAATGACTGGCAGAGTATACCAAAAAAGATTCAGTACCAGCTAAAATATTTCCCTCTGTCACTTTAGCTCTATGTGGTAGCTCACAACTGAACGCAAAGACTTAGAAGGGAAATGTTCCTTTCTAGTAAATTAAAACACTGAACAACTCTGTTGTTGTGTATTCAGTGCTCATGAAGAAAAAACCTGTTATAATCAACCATATTTACAATGTTCCAAATTTGAAACAAACAAACCCAATCAAACAAAAAACCCCAAAAGCAAAACCAAAAACCAAACAACAACAAAAATAAATAAAATAATTCTAAATTGTTTCTTAATATTTTAGAATGACACTTTCATGTCTCAGCAAATTTACCTGAGAGGTTAAAAGACCAGCTCATATTTTTCCAGTTCTTTTCAGTAAGCACAACACCACCCATCTGTCTAGGAAGTCTGCTCCCAAAGCAGTGCTGATGAGATGAAAAGACATGACCTAATTGGAGGAGATGAGACAGATTAGTATCTGTAAAATCCCTCAACTTAAGGAAAAATTGGGATGAAGAAGTTGGTTGGAAATAACAGTTTATTTCTTCTAGGAATTTCACTCTAAAGATGGAGCACAGTCTGCCATTGGAGGTTTGAAGGAGATTGTTGTAAGCACATCCTTGTATGCAAACAGATGCCACCTCTCTCTGACTCAGCTCATGGCAGTGTTTGCAGCAGGCCACCAGATCACTGTGAGCCATGTGGGCATTTCTCAGAAAACTAAATGTATCTGTGAATGATTTTCAGGAAAGATAAAGCAGCATCAGCTGGAAGATCAGTAAATATGAAAAATAATTTATGATCCAAGAAGACAGGTATGGGTTATACCATGTGCACTTATTTCCTGAGTCCCTAAAACTTCAGTGTCAGATTCCTTTCTATAGGATGCATCTATGCTCTAGAATAAAGTCAAAACCTTCAGGTATCAAATATCTCTTGTATTTCTGAAGTTTCATCCTTTGAAAGATTAACATTTACAAAGCAGAGCTCACAACTAGCAACCACAAATGTATCTAGTACATTTCATGCCCACCACATACATCTCACATGCTCTTTTTCAAGTGACACATCTTCACAGAATCATTTTGGTTGGAAGAGAACTTTAAGATCATCAAGCCTAAATGTTAATCCAGCACTGCCAGTTTACCACTAAACCGTGTCACTCAGTACCACATCTATACATCTTTTAAATTCCTCCGGGGATGGTGACTCCATTGCTTCCCCGGGCAGCCTGTTCCAGTGATTTACAACCCTTTCATATGCAAAACTTTTAATTTCTGAAGTGACACATGAAATGGATTTGTGTTTATGCTTTCTTCACCTTCTTAACAAAGAATGCCAAACCACTGAACGTTAGGAAGCATTCCTACCTAATTTCTTAGAAGTTTTTGCTGTTCCCTTTTCTAATGAAGGCTGCCGTTATAGTCATATGTCAAGAATGATTCATATAACACAAGATAAGTTTACATATGCTATACTTTGTGTACTTTCACTTATGCATAAACTTACACCTTCATTCTTCTTTTAGATTTCATTTAATTCCTGTGTAAGGATACACATTCATTTATTTACAAAAACATCATTTATCATATTGTACAAAATTTTGTGCACAGCATTTGTTGCCTGGGCACTTGCGTGCGTTATCTTATTAAAAATAGATAAACATTTAAAAAGCAAACAAACAAAAAAAAAAGAAAGCTTGTCAAGGTACATGTATTTCTATCTCCTGTATCTCATACTACAAGTGGATGGCTTTGTCTTATGTTTACTGCTAATCTAATAT
The DNA here is from genome assembly GCA_013396835.1 of Psilopogon haemacephalus. Classification (NCBI taxonomy): domain Eukaryota; kingdom Metazoa; phylum Chordata; class Aves; order Piciformes; family Megalaimidae; genus Psilopogon; species Psilopogon haemacephalus. The sequence goes on from VWZI01014492.1 coordinate 155,849, forward strand.
TGATGGTTAAAATAGTTTGATTGATAGTAATTTTTATAGTAATTTATTTGCTCTGCTGTTTCAGGTGGCAATCTACCAAATTTCCAGATGCTTGCCAGCACAGGCTATCGGATAATTGAAAATCCTTTTAAGAAATGCCAGGTATAACTATTTCACATGAAAACTAGAATTGAGAAGGTTTGGATACATGGGAAAGGTCAATCCTTAGAGTCAGAATCAGTCAGGATTGGAAAGGACCACAAGGATCATCTAGTTCCAACGCTCCTGCCATGGGCAGGGACACCCTACCCTAGATTAGGCTGCCCACAGCCTCATCCAGCCTGGCCTTAAACACCTTCAGGGATGTGCCCCCAACCACCTCCCTGGGCAACCACTTCCAGGCTCTCATGACTCTTACAGTGAAGAACTTCCTCCTCACATCCAATCTGAATCTCCCCACCTCCACATTTGCTCCATTCCTCCTATTCCTGTCACTATCTGATAGCCTAAAAAGTCCCTCCCCAGCTTTCTTGTAGGCCCCCAGGTAGCCCCCAGGAGAAGCAATCCTTGCTTGAGAGTTGCTGCATGTGCGGGCGAACAGGTCTGTAAGTGGACGACAGGGGACAACAGGGACAACACTTTTAATGTACTTTAGTCTTTTTACAAGAGGAGGATAATTCTGAAGCCCCTTTAGGTTTGAATTTAAGCAGGTTTAGCCTCTTGACAAAGGATTAATTTTATGTAAGATAGACTTTCATGGTGCTGATAACTGTAACTGCCTTAGTTACCCTGGATTCTTCATAAGGTCTGTAAACGGCAAGAAATATGTCTTTGGACACAGTTATTCTGGATAATTTTAGCTTTCTACTTCAGCTGGAGATGATTTGTACCATAGAAGACTTACTTATCTCCATGACTCTATAGAAAATCTATACATTACCTCAGATACTGAAGTCTACTTATACTAGACACTACATTTTTTTTTTTTTTCAGGTGAATCCTATTCACAGAGACCAAGTCATGTCACAGGGTAACCAGAAAAGCACAATAAAGTGCACTAACATCAGCATCTTCTTCAGGCAGAAGCTTATATAGTCATAGTGATCAAGATCCAGAATTTATTACCAACGCCAGCCACACAAACACAACTGCAAAGTCTTTTGTGAAGTTATTTTACAAGGGTGTGTATTTACCTTACAAAACTTTCATTAACTTTTTAAATTTGGCTTTATTTTTAACATACGATGATGAAGATGAACATTTGATTCATCTGTGACATGATTTGAATGGGGCTATAGATTCCATGACTAAAAAAATCTCAGGAGAAAACATCTTAAATCTGTTCATCAAAGTTACTAAATGGAATTTATCAATTTGGAGTTTTCCTTGGAACTTGTTCAAATATGTCATCTGACTAAATGTACCTATAAGGATCTCTTTTTGTCAAAGATTTTAAATGAGGAGAGAGACTGGGCATCCTCTGGCACTGTGAGGGTAGTGATTGTAGCTAACTGATTATGGAGTACAGTGCAAGAGTGCATTTATCTTTACATCAAAGCTTTTTGTGCATATTTATATACAGAAGTCCACATTTTGATAAACATATTTGAGTTTTTAATGGCTATTCAGAGGATCAGTTTTGCCTACTTGTCCACTCACCTGATCTAGCAAAGCCATAGAGTTAAAAGGACTGCTGGGGAAGTATTCTACTTACAGCTTTGCAGAGTTATGCTTTCTACCTTTACTTAGATATGCATCTAAGGACCTACTCTAATCTTGCATTCCTACCTCCTGGTAAACAGGTAAGGAAAAAGTTTTCATTATAGTATTTGACCAGAGGAGGGTGTCACCTGACCAGTGCTCTGTAGGTATCATCTTCAGAAACACTGTAAGTTAGCATGACCACACAAGATTTCTGCTACAGCAGCAAATGAGGTTCTTGCAGGAAAATTTGATTACTTAGTGAACCCAGTGATACCTGATTTGAATGTTTGCAAGAACACATTCGAACTGTTCTGAGTGCAGGAAACATATTTTCTTATGTTCTGGACTGTAGACTAGATTTGCCCTATATGCCAGTCTGGGTGCTGTGCTATGAGAGCAGTTGCCTCCCTCAAATGTCACCAGCATTGTACACTCCTGAAAATTTCTGTTGCTCTTCTCTTTCATACAGGAAATGCCACATGATTTGTCAGGTTTTTCAAAATAGGACTGTGTTTTAACCACAACATTTGCAATGTGAAACAAGGTTACTATATTCTGACTGACTCCTGAGACATGCACATGCACAGGGAAAAGAAAAGTAATAATTTGAAAAAAACCCAAAGGCCTTACTTTGGTTTCAGCAAAACTTGGGGAGCAGGATATTTCTTTCCAGTCAATTATATCATGGTTCAACTGAAAAACTGGGATTCTCCTGTGGGGATAAGATTCCATGAAGTAAAGTTTCTCGATTGCACAGCTGCAATATATAATTGTAAAATACAAGAAAACTTTCTGGATGATGTACATGGTCCCATTGTTTTTCTGAAAGCAGTACGAGTGTTCTGGAGGTTTCGGCTGGAGCAGATTTGCTTAGAAAACATGTAAGAGAAAGACAATAAAAGTGTATTCTGTAACATCACCTGGAACGTATAATTAGGCAGAACACTGATGGAGTAGGAAGATAATTTTTTGTGCAGAATACTGTGTGAGATTAACAACAAGTAATTGTTACCTCATTAGTTTTTAACACACATATTAACCAAAGCCTTATATTCTTAATACTGAAGACCATAGGGCATGTACCAAAGAAAAAGCAAGAACTTATTTTGTCTGAACACTATGTAACATTATTAAGGATTTTCTGGAAAGAATTAATGAATTTATTCTTGCTGGTCCCACATATAGATCCTAATAGTGCATTTGTGGAAGACTTCCACTTACTTAATTGTGAATTTACTTCCATGAAAGCTGTATGTATGTAGACTGAAAATGCAAACTATTTCTAAGAATAAATGAATTTAAAAAAGAAATTAAATGAACAAGTAAATATTCACATGCCTTTGCTAGATACATGTGCTTACAGGCATTGTGAAAACACACAGTTAATTTCAACGGAAAGTCTTATTAACCTTATTGTTTTCTTGTGTGCAGCTATTACTTATTTTTTATTAGGCAGTGACTCAACAGCTAGATAAGTGATACTTGATAATCAAGTACTATCTTTTACCCAAAACCTGAAAATCAGGCCCCAAAGTGACACACTATTCTGAGTCACAAGGATATGAAGTCTTACACACATGTCCCTTCTTCGTGTTTCTGTTCAAGAAAAGAATCTGGTTTTTGCAGTCATTTTAAGCTGAAAATCTTGTTAAGCATATTGGTGTGGGGTTTGTTTGGTGTATCTCCTGGGAACATTGCAAGGAAAATCTAAAACTTCTCTCATTTTTATACCTTTCATTCTGAAACTTCGTATACTCACACAAAATTACACAGGGTTCTTACCAACCACAGGGGAGAGGTGAGCCCCCAAACTAGTTTTCTGCTCTCACAGAGGACAAAATGATACCTTCCTTTCATTTTTATTTGGACTATAGGCCCATATTGTTACGTTGTGTTGACTTAGGGCCTTTCAAAACAAATCGTTAGGGCCTTTCAAAACAGCCCTATGGTACTGCGGGCTGAGCAATGTGCAATTTAAGAAACTGCCTTTGGTTATATTTTACTTAAAGCAGACTCTCTGTTTCTAACATAACACCCCATCCACCCCTGCTGGGTTCTCACAAATGTTCACAGCAGTTTAACCTAAGCAGGTTTCAGAGCATACTTCTTACTACATACTGAACAGTTTTGTATGCAGGCAAATGATAACACAGGGACCCAAACCTTTGGTATTTCCCAGCAGAACAGAAATGTGAATGGTTGTACCATTCTGTTTGTGTCAGAGGACAGTGCATCCACTCTTTAGTAATGGAAGTAACAATACTTGCTTGTCTTCATTCTCGTGATTTTTTATCAGTTCATTTAAAACTCATCAACTATGATTCCAATTATTTTATCCCAGAAGAACATCCAGATAAAATACAAACTATTTCAGCAACATTTAGTGTTGATGGAGTACTGCTTGATGCAACATGAAGTTGTCTGTGGTCTGCATCTCACTTTTATTTCCAGTACTCTGAAAGAATTCTACTCAGTAACTTGTTTCTTTGACAAATAATTTAATGAGCTTTGTAAACTTTTCTCTGATCATGGAAATGCTGACAAGAGTGTGTGACTTGATGTGAAAGAGTAATTCCAGTAAAGCTAACAGGACTACTCCAAAGTTTAAAGTGGAGTATATCTGTTTGCAGATTCAGAGCCTGAATTTCTGCAGAATTTGTGGAGACCACTGTCATACATAGGAGAAGACACTGAAATATTTTTTTTTAGGTGCCTTGTAATACACACTTGAGAAATGCCATTATCTAAGTAACATTTGCATCTTGTTTTTGCTTTGGTAATGTTTCCTTCTTGGGTCCTACAATCGTAACAACTCATTATTTTTGTATTTTGAGGCCACTAAATCACAGGCAGAGAGGGAAAGTGGTGACTATAAGAGAACCTTTATTTCCTCTGGATGCTTACATGCCACCAAGTTCCATAATAATGACAGCTTTTTCTTGTGTCCCAGGTTAGAAATGTTTTACTGTTTAGTGCATCTGAATACATCTCAGTGGTTGTACTGCCTCATTGTCCTTTTTATCTCTGATTTCTTGACAAATGCTTACATTAATTTTTTTGAGTCTTTGTGCTTTTCCTCATAAAGAGTAAAAAATAAAACCAAGCTTGCCACCAGACTACAGGCAACAATTTAAAAAGAGTTATTAATTTGGTGTATACTTATAAATAAATCTATCTCTTTGCGTTCACTACGCTCTTAGAGTTATGATGAAGCAACTTGGTTTACACAGAGGGGACTTTTAATACTGCAAATTAGGTCTGTGGTTTAAAGAATGACATCTTTTAGTGATCTTGTGCCCAAAGTGTCTGGAATCTAACATTTCTGGTACTGGCTAGAGCAGGTTGGAGCACTGCTGTGATTCATCCTGGCAATTCTCAGTTGATTTTGTACACTGAATGGGGATTCCCACTGAACAAGGGTAATTCTAAAAGACTGCTTGTAAGTGAATTTCTGCATCTCAGCATATTTCTGATCTCAGTCCAGATCAGGACTTTAACACCCCACATGTGTATCTGCTGGTGTGTTCACTCTGCTCCTCGCTCGTGTTCCCTCTGCCCATGTCTGTGGGGGCATTTCACCGTGCAATGCATGGGAGTGATGTCTTCATACTCATGCAGCGCAAAAGTGAAGACTTCATTAGAAGCAATTCTCTCTGACTTCCCTTCTCATTAAGTTAATCAGCTTCCTCTTCTCCTAACATAATATTTTCTTCTGAGCTCGTCTCTCTCCCTTCCTTTTCTTCAGTCCTTTCATGGTATGCTGTCACTTGTAATGTCATGAACTGGATTGTATCACTCTCATATTCCCTTCTATGCTAACTTCATCATAACCTTTCATAGAATCATAGAATCATTTCGGTTGGAAAAGACCTTCAAGATCATCAACCTAACAGTACAATGGCAATGAAATTATGTCCCAGAGTGCCATGTCCGTATGTTTTATGAACACATCCAGGGATGGCAACTCCACCACCTCCCTAGGCAGCCTATGCCAATGCCTTGCCACTCTTTCAGTAAAGAAATGAATCCTGATATCAAATCTATGCATCCCCTGGTACAATTTCTGGCCATTTCATCTCATTCTATCACTTGATACCTGTGAGAAGAGACTGACCTCCACCTCACTACATCCTTCTTTCAGGTAGTTGTAGAGAGCAGACTCCCATTCAACAGACTAAGCAATCCTAGTTCCCTCAGTTGCTCTTCATAAAGATTTGTTCACTAGACTGTTCACCTGCTTTGCCAGCTTTTTTGTCCTCCGGACATACTTTAGCACCTCAGTGACGTTTCTGTAGAGAGGAGCACAAAAATGAACACAGTATTTGAGGTGTGGTCTCACCAGTGCTGAGGGCAGTGGCATGATCACTTCTCTACTTCTGGTCACACTGTTCCTGGTACAGGTCAGGATGGTGTTGGCTTTCTTGACCACCTGAGCACATTGCTGGGTCATATTCAGATGGCTGTCAACCAGCACCCTCAGGCCCTTTTTATGCCGGGCAGCTTTCCAGCCACTCTTCCCCAAGATTGAAGCATCACATGGGGTTGTTGGTGTCCCAAGGGCAGGACCCGGCACTTTGTCCTGTTAAACCTCATACAAGTGAGTTCAGCCCAGTGATCCAGCCTGTCCAGATTCCTCTGCAAAGACTTTTTACCTTTGGCATGTCTGTACAGATGCCAAAGCTGCATGTTCATTCCTCTTGTATAATTTCTATTTTTTATTGTGATGTTCAAAAGTCTCCAGTAATTGTCCCCATGCTAGGTGTTTCCTTAGTGCCCAGTTCCTTCATTCTTTTATATCTAAGCATTTTTGAAGGAAATCCAGCACTTCCTTTAGTATAGTCTATTTTCTCCTTCATCAGCTATTTTATCTTCTAGGGCAAAGAATAATAGGTCCTCCACTGGATTTCATGGGCAGAGTTACCACTTACATGTAAACCCTGACTTTAATACTGCTTTCTCCATTGACCCTACCTCATTTTCCCCTCCTTCTACTACAAGCTACCTCTCCTCATCAGAAACAAAATAGATTAAATTCTTTATAATCTTACCTCTTTTGGCTCCTTGATTTATTTATCTGGGCCACTTTTAATAATTTATCATCAGCCCTGGCTAACCAGGGTGGTCCCAGTTGACTAGAGGTTAGCAAACATGATTCTTACCTGCAAGACAGGTTGGAGAAGGAGGACACAAGGAACTATAGGCTTGTAAGTATGGCCTCAGTGCTGAGAAAGGCCATGGAGCAGATCATCCTGACTAATGTTGTGTGGCATGTACAGGACAACTAGATGATGAGGCGCATTCAACATAGGTTTGTAACAGTCAGATCCTGCCTAAATAATCTGAGTGTAGAAAGGCTCTAGAGAGGGATCTGGACAGTCCAGATTAATGAATGGTCTGAGGACAATTGTGTGAGGTTCAACTAGGTCAAGTGCCAAGTCTGGACTTGGGTTACAGCAATCTCATGAAATACTACATGCTTGGGGGAGAGTGGCTGGAAAGCTAGGTAGAAAAAAAGGACCCGGGGTGCTGGTGCATAGCCAGCTGAATATGAGGCAGCAGAGTGCCCAGGTGGCCCTGAAAGCCAATAGAATTGTGGCTTAAATTAGGAATACTGTGTCCAGGAAGAGTAGGTAGGTGCTCATATCTCTGCACTCACAGTGAGGCTGTACCATGAATATTTGGTTCGGTTTTGGGCCTCCCTCTCTACAAGAAATACATTGAGTTGATAGAACTTGTCCAAAGAAGGGCAACAAATCTAGTGAAGAGTCTAGAGCACAAGTCTTGTGAAGAGCAGTTGAGGGAACTGGGATTATTTAGCCTGGAGAAAAGGAGTCTCTCAGTAGCCACATGAAAAGAGGTTGTAGTGAGGTGGGCTTTAGTCTCTTCTACCACTTACCACTAGGAGAGATTTAGGTAGCATATTGGGAAAATTTTCTTCTCTGAAAATGTTAGCAAAGGCTAGAATAGGATCCCCACTGTGGTCTACAGGACTAATCATGCTGAAGTCAACTCTTACTCTTCTCCTCTGAAAGTGATGCTGTGGAAGAAAAGAATGATGATGACTATAAGTAGGTTTTGTAGCTGTGCAGGAGGTTAGTTTGTGTCAGCCATGTCTCATGGGGAAGAAGAGCATATCACCCTTACTGGAAACACTGGTTTCCTATGAATCAATGTGATGGGTGGGAGAGCCAAGTCCAGCTGTTTCAACTGTCCTGATTTTGACCTATATGAGTCTAAGAAGGATTACACAGGAGGACTGAATTATTGTTTACCTGTAAGAGAAAAATCATGATGGTGGAGCGTGAGAGATAGGGGACAGCTCTCTTTAACTGTACAATCAGTGGCTGCAGGGGCTGTGCCTCAGCCTGGGCTAGTGGTTCGGTGGAACACATGGTCAGAGAGCTTCAGATACAAAATGAAACTGTCCTTCGAGGTTGGTGGGGATGAGACTGAGGACTTTCGTGGGAGAAGAGGAAGTGACAGATAAGGGATGCCTTACAGTAGGCCAACACAACAAATACCAACATCAAGTAGGCTTCTTTGTAAGGGAACGTGAGGCTGAGGGTTTTTTTTTTCAGATTATCTTGGCTTGATAAACACTTAGAGTATAAGCTTGTTATGGCCTCGAAGTAATTCACATCTATTTTTCTAAACTTTTAGAAAAAAAAAAAAGCTGACACTTAAAAAGACTGCAGGAAGATGAACATGTTGCAAAGAGAATCTAGGGAGTCATAGACTCTTATATTTTATTATACAAAATACTGAAACAAAAAATTCTGAATACCTAGATGTATGGATTTATTAAGAATAAATTGTCCTAAGTAGTTTCACTCATGAAGAGGACCATGTTTTTTTTCTAGGAAAGAGACTTGATTTTACATCTTTCGATACTTTTCCACATGCCATTATCATAAGCAAATTGTAGAAAAACAGTCTAGATGAAACTGCTATAAAGTGCAAAGGTAGTTGGAAAATTGATCTTAGAGAGTATTAATTAGCAATTCATGACCAAAAGAGGAGAACATACCGAGTGGCAATTTAGTAGGCTACTATTCACTACTTTCATTGTGAAAGAACTCTTAAATTTGCAGATGACACCAACTACGTTATACAAGATTACATTTCAGTTCACAGTGATCCTGGCAAAAAAAAAGTCAGAAAAAGAAGGGTGCAATGCATACATACAAATGTCAGGCTGTGCTTTGAAAGTCAACATTCTAGTGTGTTTAGCATGTATTTGACAACAAAACTGCTTCTTCAATTCCTTATGCATCATGAACAATACAGAACATCTGAAGACAAATCAGAGATTAATTCACCTCTTAGGACATGTGACTTGTAAGGAAAGCTGGAGTTGTTTTGTCAACAATGGAAAAGAAAGGATGAGCAGCTGGCCAGGCTTGAAAACCAGAAGAAAAGCTAAGAGAAAGAGGAAAGAAATAAGTTCTTAATAGACGGGACAAGAGATAATATACTCTAGAGTAAAAAATGTTGAGGTAAACTTAGAATTAAAAATCCCAAACTCCTAAATATTTTCCACCAGCACATGTATTTTGGGCATATGCCTTATATAAAACCCTTACAGAAGACTTTTAAGAACAGCTGCTAGGAATGATACAGCTGCAACTCTACAGCCTTTGAGGCAAGTAAATGTGCTAATGGTGTCTTTAAGTTCATTCCTCCCCTGGTTTCTATGATTCTGTGGACACGGCTTTTGATAGAGAAATCAGAAGGTGCTGACTGTAGAACTGTTATTCTTGGAGAAAGAACACAAAAGAAGTGTCTCTTGTGCTTCCTGTGAGTGCTTCTTCAGTTAGGAATAACTGTGTTTCCATCGTGCTCTCATTAGGGGAACTCATAGAATCATAGAATGGTTTAGGTTGGAAGAGACCTCAAAGATCATCCAGTTCCAACCCCCCACCATAGGCAGGGACACCTCCCACTAGATCAGGTCGCTCAAGACCTCATCCAGCCTGGATCTCATGCCAAGATTTAGTTTGTATACATGCACCTGTAAAAGCAAGAACCCATATCCTGGCACAGCTGTATTCATTCTGACTCACCATTCCCCTTATTGGGGTCCTGAGTGCATTAATAGGCCATAAAGAGCCTGAGCAGCCTCACCTGGGGCCTGCACCCACACTTGTGGTCCCAGAAGCTCTATACAAGCTCAATCCCAGGCCTTCACTCCCTGAGTGAGCTGTGATGGAGGAGCACTGATCCCCAGCTCAGCTCCAGCTTTACTCCTACCTCTCAACAGACTTCAGCCCCTGGGCTGACTCCTTGGGCAGGTCATACTTGTACTGCAATCACACGTTCTGATCCCGGTCGTGACCTGTGAGTTGACTTCCCAGCTTAATTCCAGACCTGGCTTATCACCATGGCGTTGCCTAGTGGCTTCTTCCTTGTCTCTGGCCACCAGTTCTGGCTCTGTCCTGCTTGGGCACTGTCAGGCTGGCACTTGGGTGAACACAAACCTCTGCAAGATGTGAATACAGACTTTGCTGAGAGGACAACTCCCCTGTCTGCCTCAAGGATGCTCATGTGTCTGTCAGTCCCCACTTGGGACCCCACCTCAGCCCTCAGGGTCTGTCAGCCCCTGTGCCAGCAACAGTGCAGCAGGGTCAGTATCCAGCTCTCCACAGACCTGCCCAGCCACGGGGCTCACTAAGCCAGCTCCACTTGCAGGTTCCTGTCCTATTCCTAGTGAGATGTCTGATACCTGAGGCAGTCATGGTGTCCCCCAGCTGCCCTGCTTCTGCCTGGGATGGTGCCATGGGCCCTGCCAGCCACTGGGGATCCCCTAGGCCAGCCTCAGCCTCCTCATACCTGCTCCCTGACACCCCTCCAGAAACTTGAAAGATGGAAAGGATGTCTTGTGGCTCACCACATACTGTGAAAGGTGATCTTATTTTTTTTAAAAGCACAAATAAGTATCGTGGATGACTGTCAGGACAACAATGTTTTATGTTTAGATAGATAATGCACATGCATTATTTTGATTTATCTCTTTCAAGTACAAACCTCTTAAGTGCTATTTTTATGTCGCACTTTGATAATGTGGTTTTGGTCTTTTCATTTATGCTGTGCCTATCATCAAGGTCCTGAAGTACTTCATGGAATGAAAGGGACAAAAAGGGACAGACGGAATAATCTGCATAAAGAACATTAACAAGAAGGATGTGTTTTAGATTATAAATTTCCCAGCCATGTCAGGCATTTAAAAATGCTTTATTTTTTTTTTTTTTTTTCTACAAATGACATCAGCTTGGAAATAACCTACAGCTTCTCTGGATAGAAGAGATTAGCACACACTCCTGAGAGTAGTATTAATCAGACTTTTCACTTCTGTTATGTATACTCTTCGTAGTACAGACAAAGTGAAATATTTTGAACTACAAGATGAAGTAACAGGTTACAGATATAAGAAAGATACTTAAATTCTAATTTAAAACCATAAGCATTCAATTCTTGAGGAAAAGCTGCAGACAACAAATTCAGTGATGTAGTTGCATTGTGAATTTAAGAGGAGTAATTTCCTGGGTCCTTCTTTCACTTGGAATTACATTCTTCAAGTATCATTAAAACCCTCTAAATCTTGTTTGTACTAGAGGTAAAATAATGAACTATCTCATCTAGTAACCATGTAATGTTTATACAGCTTTTTCTGTTGTTGTGTGGTGGTGGTTTTTTTTTTTTTTCCTTTAATTTTATTTGTTTGGTTAAGTTAGGAGAACAAAAATTCTAAAAACCAAAACAAACCCCAAGCTAAAAAAACCCCCTATCCATAGCTAAGAGTTCCCTTCTCTTGTGTATCTTGGAAAATATTACTTGAGTTTTCCTTCTATTTATAATTTTTTTTTTTTCACTTTGAACCTCTAGACTGGAAAAGAAACTACATATTCATATGCACTGAAAAGAAAAATAAAAATTGGAGCTTTACTCATTCTACTTCAAATAAAGAGGAAATAATGGAGAAGCTAGGGGAAAAAAAAGTGTCTAAGGAATTGCCAAACCAGGCTATATCACTCTTTATCGAGAAATGAAGTGGAAATATTTGGATCTTAAGGCACATTTTAGTTACAATCTGCTTGTTACTATTTGTTGAATTTTTCATCATCTTGGAATAACTAAAAGTGCAGAATTAAAAAGCAGCTGCCACTTGCCATAGCCTGGCCTCCAGAGAAATCTCATATGAAAGTGTTCATTTCCAATCCATTTATAGTAGCAGGTGTCTTTTTGATATTGAAAAAAAGAATACAATTATAAAACAGCCCATAAAAATGCAGTGCAGCAGTAGAAGTGATGTTCACAATAGACTGATGAAAAAGTTCTAGCCAGTGAGGAAATATACTAGTTTTTACCAGGTGTAACTGACTGAGATATTTGGTTGCTCTGACTAATACTCATTTTACCTAATTTGCTAATGTGGATTTTTTTCTATGAATAATAGAGAAAGATAGGTCCTAGTGGTTGATTTAGTGTTACTGACCTGTTTTAAGATGGAATTAATGACTGCCTGGCTGTGACTGTTACCACTGGCTGTAGAAATCTAGGTGAGGGGTTTAGTCTAGGAATACAGGCTGTCTTGGCTGAAGCCTTTCTTGTTAGGACTAGTGGATAGTCTAGTTCTGAATTCCTTTCTGGAGATGACAAGTTTAGGTCTCTGGTCTGAATTTTTCTGCAGCACAAAGCTGAGAGAAGTCTCCTTTTTGCAGCTGGATGTAAGAGAAGTTCCTACTTGACAGTGAAAGATTCAAGGTTTTACCAACCCTTTGTCTATCTGTCTGTCTGTCTGTCTGTCTGTCTATCTATCTATCTATCTATCTATCTATCTGCCTGTGTGTCTGTCTCTCTGCCTGTCCATCTGCCTGTCCATCTGCCTGTCTATCTATCTATCTATTTGCCTGTCTGTCCATCTCTTTCTTTCTTTCTTTCTTTCTTTCTTTCTTTCTTTCTTTCTTTCTTTCTTTCTTTCTTTCTTTCTTTCTTTCTTTCTTTCTTTCTTTCTTTCTTTCTTTCTTTCTTTCTTTCTTTCTTTCTTTCTTTC
>VWZI01014492.1:168671-199757 GCA_013396835.1 Psilopogon haemacephalus
CTACCTACCTACCTACCTACCTACCTACCTACCTATCTCAGCAGGTTAAAAGCCTTTATAGCAATTTCTGCAAAGTTTACACTAAGTTATTTCCCTTTCACTCAGTATAATCCATCTTCAGTATTGTGTTTTGGCTTTCTGCAGTGCTTAGCACTGCATCTACAGTGTTTTCCAAGTATTTTCTCCCTCTTTCCCTGGTATTCTACAAATAACTACTAGCTGCTCCATCTCTCCCCAGCCTTTTGCAGGTGAATCTCACCTCTGTCCAGTTAAATCTGTAATTCAATTAATTCTGTGTCCTGCATCTCTAATACTCAGTATTCCTATATTATGAAAAACCTAAGGATTTGGTTTTATTCCTGTCCTGAAACCACCTATATACACTACTGACAATTGTGCAAATATAACTAGAAAAATTGGTTTAAAAACTTTGAGCATGAAATAACTGCATGTGTGTTCTCAGTTCTGCTCCATACACTACAGGAAAATTATTTGGGATGATTTAAAAATTTACATATCTTTTAGCAATTATAGCTTTTATATTGACAGTTTTGTTCAATGTAGTTAAGTAATAGTCTGTTTTCAAAAAAGCCTTGAGATTTTAATTTTTAAAATTTATTTTATCATAGTTTTACCAGTGTATGATCATTAGAAAGGAAAGTCAAGTCAACAATCTCCCATCCATTTTTTTTTTAAATAAGTAGCGATGAAAGTACATTTGTTGTAGTCAAGCACAATGTTTAGTAGCCTAACCTGTTATAGCTCTGTCAGAAAGTTTACATTTGAATTGTAGGGCTAGATTAACTTTGGAATGAGATTAATATTTTTAGTTGGTTTTCAACTGTTCTCTTTAATGTTCAGTTATCAGCATAGGAATAATTTTCCCTGTAGTAATTACTAATTTGAAAAAAAGTAAAATATGCCTGGACAACAGAATCAACTTTTTGGATAAATTTTTATTTTAAATGTTAAAGTGTCTGCACAAGAAATTCAGTAAAGGCTTAATCATAAGTAAAGTATCATTGAAAGGCAGCTTGGTGAGCTGGACCGAAACCAATCTGCCACAAACACACCACAAATAGGTCTGGTATATGAAAGATTATTTTTAAACTTTACAGTCTTTTGTCTTTTTCATAAGATGACCGAAATTCAGTCTCTGAAGAATCTACTTCTAATGTTATTAATGCACAAAACTTCCCTTTACCACAAAGCTACAGACTTTCTTGTTATTCAACATAGACACAGACTTGTAAATACAAATCAGTACTTTTGGTTTACTTAGTGCAATAACCTTCAGATCTTGCAGTGATTATTTTTATCTCCTTAAACACACATTAACAACAGTTAAGTATTTTATGAAAGCAATACCATACATTTCATTTATTGGCTGACTCATATCTGTAGTCTAACCCAGTGATAAGAGCTTTGAAATGTTACAATCTTGAGAGACAAAAATAGTAAATCAAATGATTTATCTGGAAATCTTATTATTACCAGGTGTTACTGATACTGCAGTTGTGGGTTTGTCAAGTTCTAGAGCTGAAGGCAAACCCAGATTTTGATTGCAATATAACAGTATAAACATCTTATTGCAAGGCTGTAGAAATTGTTCTGTATTTGTGATGCAATTAAGTTGAACGAGATCACATGAAATACTAACACTCTAAGCTGTCCTTTGCTAAAAGGAACACTCCTGCTGCAAAAATCAAACATAAAACCTGCCAGAATTAAGGTTTTCTGTGCATGTGCAACCCTACTGCTGAGCAAGACTATCATGCACAAATTCTTGGAGGTATTCTGTTTATTTTCTTATTGTTTGAATTTTGTCCGTGTTCTGGGGGAAGCTATTTAATATAGTTTACCAATAGCATGGTGTGATTTAATACAATATTTACTGTAATTTGCCTTTCTTGAAGACAGAATACTAAATTGTATGATCTTGATTATTCAACAATGATAAATTTATTTATGTAATACTACAAGTCTAGAGGTGTAAGAAGTATTGGCTTGTTTTTAGGGGGGAAACTGAAGCACATAATTGTTTCAGGTGTAAAATGTAGATCTACCAGTCTTGGATGCCTACTTCAGGATGTACTGAGCTTAATTTTTATCAGAATATCAACTAGTAGCCATTTTCAGGTTGAAGGCATGTTTTTTTTCAGTTTCCTCTGGGATTGATTAGCTTTAACCTCAGAGCAGGGTCTCAAGTCACAATTAATGAGTCACTCATAATTAATAGACACCTGAAAAAATTAATTTAAATAGTTTCTGCTTAGTTGATGAAACCCTCTGTGACAGAGGCAGGGATTAAATGTAATTCATTGGGACAGATTTCACCTGTCTTACTCAGAAGAACATCTTGTTTCCTATTTCGGTTTACACCTCCTAGTGTCAATGACAAGTGAAACCAAGGTGTTATGGACAACTGCTTCTTTTGCTGTGAATCAGTGATTTGTCCCCAGAGAAGTGATTCATATTATATACTGAGAGAGGCAGGAAATTGGGCAAAATGTGGTGATAGAAGTAAGACTGTTACAATGTATCTGAATAGGACTGTGAAATTAAGCTGACAGATACCTCTTTAATCTTAACATTTTGTAATTTTAGTGTGATTACTTTTGCATCAGTCACTTAAAAAATATCCAGTTATGCATAATTTTCATGGTCTAAACCCACAAGACAAACAGCTAAGAAAAGAAAGCAGGTTTTATAGCAACATGTAATTATCAGCAAGGTTGCTACTCTTATACTAGTAACTCCTTCTGGCATTTAAGCTGAAAGGAACTGAAAAACCTGACAACCATTCTCTGTGTCTACTGGCACTGAAGTGATGTTAAAACCTTTATTTGGCCAGTGAGATTCACACATATTCCTTAGCATCAGAGAAACCTGACCTTTGAAATTTGATAATCTGATAATGAACCTAGTCTGTTTCAACATATGCTATTAATTTCAGATCTTTTTCTTTCTCCCTGCTTTCTGATCTTAAGAAATTGCCAAGTATTTCTATCTGTTTTCTTTTGACTTGCTCCCAGATGTTGGTTTTGTGAGGCAAATTGAGACGGTCTTTTGTCTTGTGTATATGGATTCTGGTGATGGTGCATCCTGGCATATGATTGCAGCTCTAGTGCATTATATTGCAATATAGATAAAAACAAACGTATATCCACTCTTCATTATGAAAATTAGGCATGGTTGTTTACCAGAGAGGTGTGTTGAAGCCTGAGATCTAGCACTCTGTAGCATATTATGCTTTCAGTTTTCACATATCATATTTCATCCAATTTCAGATCATCCACAGAAGGTGTTTACTCATGGCTAAAGCTTTAAAACTTTTTTTTTTTTTTTTCTTTCCAGCTAACAGATTTGAATTAAGGTTAAAAAGTAATTACTTTTTGTATAACTGAAGAAGTAAATTTATTTTTTTCAACATCTCATTTGAATTTCTTCAGATTTTCTGCAATAATTTGTGAACTGGTTAAGAGGAGGAAGAAGATTTTGGTTAGAAAAAAAGTATTCAGAAAAACAAGAGTCAATGGGAACATAACTTTCCAGTGGGAAAATCATTATCAGTCTGTTTCTTAGAGCACCTGAAAACTCTTCGCCTTCAAATGACCTTGCTGTTGCATATCAGAAAATTGAGATACCTGAAGATATCTGATATTAAACATCTAAATAGCTTGGAACTGCAACTAACTTTATCCTGCACGCTTCTGAAAATCATGTTAGCTTTTTCTTCAGCATATGCAAGGAACAATTCATCATATCAAGTTTCAAGTTAATATTTCTATCTGAATGAATATTCCAGAAAGAGATAGGTTTCATAAAAGTGGTTTACGCTTTGATTCCTCAACTTCAGGATCATTAGACACTAAACAGGATCTGCTCTACACTCATGGTATCCTTGTAGCCAGACCGGTGGAGTATGGATTTGACAGGTGAACTATAGGGTAAATGGATCCAGAAGAGGCCTTGCCAGGCTGGGAAAATGGACTGATAGGCCTGATAAAGTTCAACAAAGGTAAATACAGAGACCTGGGCCAGAGACTGGGTCCCAGTTAATAAGAAAGGAATCCAGGTGAACGCAAGATGAACATGAGTAAGCAGAGTGTAGTTGATAAAAAGGCCAACCAGATCCCAGCCTGTATTATCAAAAGTGTAGTCAGCAAGTTGAGAGAAGTGGTTACGATTATTAGTCTCCTTCCAGCATTGATGCTGGACTGTTGTATCCAGTTTGGAGATCTGCTGGTTCGAGAAAGTGGTGGACATACTGGAGAAAGCTCACTGGAGGGAAATTCAAATGAGTGGGCTGAAGCACATGGTGTGCAAGCTAAGAATGAGAGCTAGGTTTGTCCTGTGTTGAGATGAGAAGGCTGGGGACATGGGGGAATTTCCATTGTTACAGTCAGCTACTTAATGAGCAAATGCAAGGAAGGTGGAGACAGACTCTTGCAGCCAAACAGTGAAGGGAAGAGAGATAAAGTGCACAAACTGCAATGTAGGAAATTCCAATTAGATACTAGGATTTTTCTCCCACCCTGCACCAAAAATATTCAAATACTGAAGCAGTTGTGTTCTTCTTAAAGAAGTTGTGAAATATTAATCCCTGCAGGTGTTCATCATTCGGCCAAGTAACCCTGAGTAGGTCGTTGGACTGGATGACATACTGAAGTCTTTTACTAGCTATATAAATCTATATGTTTGAAAAAAAAAAAATCTATTTTCCTGGGAAAGGTGAACTTTTAAATAATGACTGATCTATGTTTTTTTAACTTAACATCCAGTGATGACCTTTTGTGGGTAGTGTGAGTTACAACATGGTGAACATGCTGAAGCTTTCTGTGATCAAAGTGAGAAGCATTCACACATTGAACACTTCCTAGGCCAGTGCAGTCTCCTGATGCTATGTGTCTCAGTACAGTTTGTAACGTAATTTTTCCTCATGCATCAGAAACAGAGAGAGATACAAATGAGAGGTTTAAAAAGTGCTCTAATGTGCTAGTCCACATAAAAAATAAAATTATTTAATATATTGTCATGGGATATGGTCGAGATGGAATGGCAAACACTTTACCACTCCTCTGTAGTAGGAACTGCAAGTGCCACCTGTGCAGGCTACAACTTGTTAAAGTTCCATGTCATAATCTCTTTTCAAGAAGCCATCTCAGGGCCCCAAGAACTTGACCATCCATTTCCTACACTAATTTCTTTCTGTTTCAGCACCATGCAATTAGTGGCAGACAAATTCTGTAAGCCTTGATGATATATAGTGAGGCTTGATGTTCTCAGGACAGAGAAAGATTGCCAGTTTCTGTGTTTGGGCTCTGAAGGTGAAATGAAGAAAGCCAGCAGTTTCTGTTCATACTGACTGATCAGCTCGTGGGTTTTGGTTAGGTATGATTAAGGCTTTCTAATGCAAACTGTATTTGGCCACAATGAATGGAAAACACAGAGCCTGCAAAACTGAAATTTTCACTGCTCGAGTTTCAATTCTCATGCAATGTTTTGCTTTCCAATTGGGGCAACAAGCTCAATATTTCATTTGAAACTGAACCTGTCTGAAAGGAAACATGCCTGTTTGTTGAATTAAGTTGATGTTTTAAATTCGGGTCAGATTGTCTAAGTTGAGATAGTAGCTGTAGTTGTGGGGGAAGTAATCATATGTCTTGGTTCTCTTAGGATGAACTGAAATTTAAATAAATAAGGTTGGTTATGTACTTTATCTACTGATGTCTTCAGGTCCAATTTAGTACCACAGGTGGTGACTCTGTTTGTGTGCATATATATATGCGTATAAATGTGTGCATTTCTAGGAGAAAGATACATTAAACATACAGTTATATATAGATACATATATTTATTATACTTATATTTATAAATATCTGTAATAAAATGTATTCTTCTTCCCTTTGAGAAAACGTGTCTGGAGCCCACAGGAGAATGAAAGATGTCTACAAAGTAAAAATGTCTTTTTTTTTTTTTTCCTGGCACATAATGCTTTTATTTCAATGCATGGCTGTGCCTTACTGGAACACATGCATGTGACTATTACTGGTAGACCTGTATTACAGGTAGACACCAGGACAATTGATACTGAAATTTAGTTTAAGTATATAAGTGAGCGAGATAACATTCATAAGGCCTTGTGCAAAAAAGCCACAAGATGGCAGAAGCACAACACGCTGGTTTCTTTTCACAGCATCTCCATCCTGTTTTTCCTATTTTTCTTGTACTGCATTGCAATTTACATAGTTTTGATGGTTTTAAAAGTCAGCTCGGTTCAACAGCAAGTCACTTTAAAGGTTTTAGGTCTCTTATTATATATGCCAGAATCCAGAGGAAACGTAACAGCAACACTTAAAGCTATAGTGTGGTACTAATGGAAGAATGAACCACTTTTAACATCCAATTCCGTGATAATTTCCTTATTTAGAAAATAAACTGTATCTCCATCATATATTCAACTGTTTAGGAAATTATTATTTTTTCTTTCTCAGTCAAGTTCATGATCTCAAAAAGTACTCATTGACTCACAAAACTCTCCCAATCAATTCCTTGCATTAAGCATTCTGAAAAAAAAAAACCAACAAACACCTCAAAATGCAAACAGCTCCTTAAGCAAGTTAAAGAGAGTACTGTAACTGTTGTGCTGCTGAAGCAATGTATGCCAGATGCAGTGCTGTCAGATTATCACCAAGAAGCACTGCAGAGAGAATGTTGCCTGCAACTTGATGTGTGTAAACTATTTTGGAATGTTTCAGCAAAGTAAACTGAGTTGCTCCACCCTGGCTTAAAGATGTGAAACATTTATTTATGAAGCACCTCTAGTATACCTGTGTTTTGAACAATGGCTGACAATTGGAAAAGGATCTCTTGGAATTAATCAGTTCTTACCATCACCAGAAAATGGGCTCAAAACTGATTAGAGGATCATCGATTTACAGTTAGCAGAACTATGTTAAGAGTTTGGCAGTTTAATTATTTGGTGAGTCTTCATGCACAAAACTGCTCTAACTACTTCACAGATTTTTTTCTGTGCATGTGGATATATACAACATCTCATAAAGTGATTTGTGCAGAAGTCTTTCTGGGTTCCATGGACTGAGTAAACCTTTCCCTGCAGTTGTGGATGCTCCTTGTATTTTTGCTCTGTCCACTTTGTGAGAGGAGAAGCCCTGTGGAGAAACGGCATGAGTCCAGCATGTCATTAGAGACAACACAAAAAAATTACTTAGGTGGTGCAGATTAAAATGAAAACTGAAGCAGAAGGAAGCCATGCTCATGTGAAGGAGAAGGGAATGTGACAGGAATTTTTGTGTTAGAATAATTAGCAAGAAGATGAATTCTAGAAGTGCATATAAAAAAAGGAATGTATTATACTGCTTAATAATGCAGAAGAAAAAAAAATGCACAAAAGACATCTGCAAAGGTGTGTGTCTGTGGGGGGGGTAGCTGACAGAACAAGTAGCAGCCATTGCAAGTAGCAACCTAGGAGTCTGCAGGACCCCACTGCTTATGCCTAACAGAGCCCATCTGACTTGAATGCTAAGGATACCAGTCACAACTGGAGTTGTCAGGACAGATTTTTTTTAAGAAGCTTTTATTCTCAGTGAGTGAAAGTAATTTTATATGGACAAATAAATTTGTATTGTTTGTGCCTTTTATCTCTCTTCCCTTCACTGTTCTTGTGCAACAAGGGTCTGTCTCCACCCTCCTTTCACTTGCTCATTAAGTAGCTGACTGTAACAATGGAAATTCCCCCATGTCCCCAGTCTTCTCATCTCAACACAGAACAAATATATTCTGCAGACCATGAATGTGAAAGGCACATTAGCAATATCACTCCAGCAGTCTCTCCTTGCTTTTCAGTCTTGATGAGGCAGTAGGACCACAGAAGAGATAGACTATGGGAGCTTGTTTTACCTCCTCTGCAGTACTGTGCTGTGCAACATGTTGAAGAAACTGATGTTCCATACACAGCCCCAGCTCAGTGCTCTGGGCATAACCCTTGCTGGTTATGAGCAGTGAGATGAAGCCAAAATTATTCCCCCTCTATAATGTGTAGGCAGGAGCTGCAACTAAGGCCTGCCCCTTTTAATTTCAAGATCCTGTTTTCAGTTTCTTAGAAGATTTCACAGCTTAAAATGTTCTTGGTGAAAATTCCCATGCTGGATGTAAATTTTTATTTCTGTAAGAGGTACAGCTATATGGTCAGCTTATTTCCCAGAACGTAAATGGGGGAAAGTGCACCAGCCCTTAAAAAACATCTTAAATGTTCATTTAAGAAGAACCAACATTTCCTTGGTTGGAAGCAAGACTCTTGTGGTCCTTGATTTTTAACTGAGGTATTGCCTTTTATTGAGAAAAATAATCCCATGATTGATCACGTTCTGCATAACTGAGAAAATCTCAAAGTACGTGTGATGGTCCATACACATATAGGAAGATCTGGTAAACAAGGGTGACTACAGCTACTTACATTTAGTGGTTGTATAGGCTGATAGATTTTGCTGCTGTCTGGGAAGGAGGTAGCTCTTTTTCTGGAAGTGTTCCTCAAGGAATGATGCTGAAGGATCTGTAAGTTTTGAATCTAAAATGTCTCCTTTCCTGTCTTTTCTCCTGTTCCACTCACCCATTTGTCTGCCTCTCTCTCTTGCTTCTTCCTTTTCTCTTTTGGGAGGGTTGCTCAGACTGTTTTTTCCAGATTGTGAATCAGGTGGTTGCTTTAACATGAAGCATCTGAGAAAGCTATATCAAGCAGGGATCTGAGAGATTTTAAAGTGGCAGGATAACCAGCATATACTTCCAGATAGCACCACTTCCCATGGCAAACACTGAAGGATGCCAATTTTGACAGTTATAAACTTTTAGATGCCTCACAACATAGCCTTTTTTTTCTGGAGCTTTCTGGCATCTAAGACATGCATAGACACAGAAGATTTGAACATTTGTCTACTAATAGATATTTATCTAGCTATCTAGTTATCTCTTGGCATGAATAAAACCCATTCTAATACAAATCTACAGCTTTGTATTTCTTTGTAAAGTGGAAAATGTAAGTGGTAATTTTACCAGCAGAGAAAAATCTGTCTGAAGGTTTTCTCTTGATGGCAGTTGCTTCCTGAATTTTTATCTTCTTTAATACAATGTGGGATGCTAAAGTATACACCTACCCAGTGGAACCATAATCCATTTTAACTGTTCAAACAACACCATGTTATCAAAGGACTTTTGATTTCAGAGCCTTTTCTCTGTATTGTGCTGGACTTTTTTTAAAACTGCAGCAATATATTTCATGTTTCATTTCAGTCCATTTTATACCTACTCTCTGTCATAAATACATATTCTTTACTGTGAATATTGCATATCATCATCTACAATTTGTATTTTTACATGTATTTCACACATTTTAGAGCAAATACATAGATACTGCAAAAGAAAAGGCAAAAATTGACCTCCTCACTTCTGTCCCCATCTCAATCTCTGATCCTCTCCTAGTGCTCTAAAAAAGGAAAACAATTTGGAAATCAGAGGATTGACCTTTTCACCTTTATCAAATGAAATCTCCTATTTGTGAAACCTGTTCTACAATTTGGATCTTTATTGAACTCCCAGAGCTATTTATACGTTATAGCACAGTGTGGATGCTGCAGGCATCAGCAATTGTGTTTTTCCATGTAGGTGGCCTAGAAGGAATCCAATTAGAAACAAGAATGTCTGTGAACATTTGTTATTTTACTAAGTATTTGGAAGAAGAAAGAGGTAGTACTTTTACTGCCTGCAGTGTAGTTATAATCCCAAAATGCATACAAAACAATGTAGCTTTAACTGTAGAATGGAATTATTTCCATCACTGAACAGGATAATGTACCAGGCTTTATTCTGTAGGTCCTCCCCTACGAGTGCTTTATTATGTCACGCTTTGATAAGATGTCAGAATCGCAACATATCTTTTTTTGTGTGTGGAGAATTGAAAATAATTCACTTGAGTTTACTTTTTGGAAAATTTACACTCTCTTCCTGACACATGACAGAGAGTGAAAAAGTAAATACTGAACAACAGAATAGCAGCTCCTCTCAGCACATCCTTAATCTTCATGGAAACTTGTGTCTAGACTCATGGAAGTCTGTGCTAAATACAACATTTCTTTGTATCCTCTTTGCATATGAAACCAGGTAAAAATGTTTATCAAAATATGGAGATGTGAGATGAAATTTTACGAAACCTGAAAACGGCAATGCAAATGGCGGTGTCTTACTAAAGAGGGAATTTCTAGAATAAAAGTAGATCCGTGTGTAATCTGTCACACATAGCGACAGCCTTCCCACAGCACTCTCTTCTCCTGAAAATCCCTTCCATATGAAGGGACTGTGCTCTGCTAGTCTAGTCTGGGCATGTCCTCTGGACTAAGGATTCCCAGTGTTTCACCCTGGAAAAAGAGGCTGGCAGACACAGATTCATGACTTCTAGCCTATGAAACAGACAAAATGCCACCACACTTAACTCTGAATAAACTTTGTTTACATTGAAAAGACAAACGACTTCAGGTAATGATAGGTAGTAATAGTAATTAACAGCAGCAACAGTAGGTAATTAAAAAAATAATATTTAAAAATCTATTTTATTTTTCCAAAGAAAAAAAGTATCTTTTATTAGTTACAGTAATAGTTTAGTGCAAGGGCTAAATTCCCCTGCTCTGCCTCCTGTCTCCTCTCTCTCTTGTGCCAGTTTGAAGGTGGGTAACAGACCTCCAGAAGTTAGAGAGGTCCAGGAGGTGTACCGGTGTGTTGGTTGGAGCTAATTGGAGAATTTGAGGGAGAAACTAGACTATTGGCTGAGAGAGAGTTAAACACACTGTGTCACTTCTCCGAGTTTTGCTGAGAAGAAAAAAAAAAAGTTGTTTTAAAAACTGTTCCCAAAACAATCAGATTAGGCAGTCTGCTTCGGTCTGTGTCTGGCTGCGGCTGCTTTCTCTTTGTCTCTCTGTCTCTTAGCTAATTCAGAGTAAAACAACTAACTTTTCTCCTATCACTAATTTCTCTGATCTTCAGCTTATCTGCAGCATCATCAGGTGGTGAGATAAGGCTGGGGAAGGGGGGAAGGGTGGTAGTGGTGGGGGTTGATTACCCTCTCTTGGGGATTTTGATGTCCGGGAGGGGTGTGGTGTGTGTATTACCTTTTTTACTGTATATTTCTGTAAATATTTGTTATATCTTGTAAATATCTGCTTGTATATTGTGCATTGCTGTAAATATAAAGCTTCATTTTTTAACTTAGAGTGTCCTGAGTTTTAGCTGGGGTTTATAAAAGGTGGGGGGGGCAGGTAACTGCTTAACCCACTACAACCGGAAAGTTTAATCTTTGTATTTCATACCCATAATCCTGCATCCCTATAAAGACTGGCTGTAAAATCAGTGTCTTCCCTTTCCCCTCACTTCTCTTCCCCAAGGAAGGATGCCCAGGTTCTGATTTCCTGCGGGGGAGAGGGGCCTGGTTGTTGACCTTGGTGATGCTACCAGTTAGGCCCATAGTGTCTGCAGCTGCCAAGCTCAGTTTTTGTGCTGCGTCACAATGGTTTTGGTATGGGGGTAGAGAAGCATGGTAGGGAGGTGACATTCAGGCCTGGGATTCTGTTTTTCCTGTGAAGTTTTGACCTAATGAGATTTTGTATTAAGCCTGGGTCAAAGGACTGGGCCAAGGCTGGATATTAATTGGTGTATTTTATATGCTTTGCTATGCTCATCACTATGCAGAACTGTAACACAGTGAACAAGTGGTAACAAGTGTAAGAATTGTTAGCTTGTGCATTGCTTCTCCATTTAAACTTTCCAGTTCTCTAATTCTGCATGTGAGCGGCTTTTCTTTTGCTCCTTCCATCCCCCTTGAAAGCATGACACTCCTTGCCAGGAGATAAGAAAAGGAGGGAAATAAAGAAACAGAGTTTTCCATTGATTTACATGGAATATTTTACTCCCTTGCTACAAAAGTGTCAGATTATACCAGTATATGTAGAGAACTATACACAGGAAACGGGAAAGGAGTACACATCTGAATCCTATCACAGGCAAAAGCATAGCTGCCTGCTCAAGGACCAGAAAAGCCAGGGGGTGACCAATCTGCCCTTTCCAGGGTTGTAATGCCACACAGACGTAAATTCAGTAGCGCAAATTCATGATTCTGCTAGTGGGGAATACATATTAAATGTGGTTCAAACCACTACAGTTGCACTTCAGAAAATATTCATCTTATAAAGAGTATTGATGAGTAATACACAATTTTATTTGTGCCTGACATTAAAAAAAAACCCCAACAATCCCAAATCCATAACAAGCTATTAAGAAAATAAGCCTCTGTTTTTTAGGTAAATGAAATGACATCTGTATAAAGGATCGTTGCAGCTGCAATTAAACATTAGATACTAACTAACCTATTTTATCTTTTCTACATAGCTTGCAAAATGTTTTTCATGGAATTGTAACAAGAGTAAGAGGAGAAGAAACTTCTTTATGTCTCAGTTTTCCATTAAGCAAACCTATGACTTTTCAGTTAAAAAAAAAATCTTAAGTATTAATGAATATACATATTTCATTATTTACATAATTTTGCAGTCTATATTGTTAGGAATAAATACCAGTGCAAATGATGAGAAACCATTTTGCCCTCTAATTTTCACTGAAGACAATAGAAATTAGGTTTCAGTGATGAGATGGACTCAGTCATGATAATAGAAAGTAATTACTTAATGAGAGTTGACACAAATCATTATACATATTGACATGCATTTTTTAGGTAGAACATACTAATGAGGGTCAAAGTCTTGCAATTAATATTAAACCTTGTATTTTCCTTCTTAGGAAAGTATAAGTTACAAGATCTGTGAATCATATTTAAAAGAAAAGTGAAATATTTAGTTTTGTTGACTCAGGTTCAGTATGGAAGTAGGGTACTACATAAGGTTTTGTCTTTTCTTTGGACAGGAAATGGTTTGACAGCACTAAATGTACAGCTTAGACTAAAATATTAATTTCTTGACCAGCTCAAAGGCTACACCCATCCCACAAAGCCTTGTGCATCAAATTAAAATAAAAAATAATAGTCCTAAAAGCTTCCATAACCCAATCCCCCTTGGTAGTACCATTAATGATATGATGATATTTTGATGTAAATGTTTTTATATTTTAAGCATTAGTTCAATAGAGTCATTCAGACAGCATGTACACAAATGTTCTTGGGAGAGTCAGAAGCTTGTTTCCTTCTTGGTGTCATGAGAGCATCCCATGGAAATTCATATCAACAATCATAGAATCATAGAATCATAGAATGGTCTACGTTGGAAGACACCTCAAAGATCATCCAGTTCCAACCCCCTGCCACAGGCAGGGACACCTCCCACTAGATCAGGTCACTCAAGACCTCATCCAGCCTGGCCTTGAACACATCCAGGGAGGGAGCAGCCACAACCTCCCTGGGCAACCTGTTCCAGTGCCTCGCCACCCTCACTGTGAAGAATTTCTTCCTAACATCCCGTTCAAATCTCCCCTCCGCCAATTTGAACCCATTCCCCCTCGTCCTGTCATTACAAGACCTTGTGAACAGCCCCTCCCCAGCCCTCCTGTAGGCCCCCCTCAGATACTGGTGAGAGAGAGGAGAGAGGAGATGGTGTGGGCAGTCAGAAATCTGACTGTGAGAGTGCTTTCAGTGCCTCTGTAGCAATGCAGCCCTTGTGTTCAACAGAAGTGGAGACCTGAAGTGCAGTAGGAACTGCTAATAATCACCTAATTTTCCTTCTCTCGTACATAATACTAGAAAGACCTGATAATTTGGGGTGTTCTAGGGCAAAAAGTGCTTGACTAATATAATTTTTGTGTTTTGCAGTGATCACAAATTTGGAAGCATAATATTACAAGACCACAAACCTGCTGTTAGTCTCTGGCTGAACACTGCTTAAGTTGAACTACTGAAATATCACTAGTATGAGGGCAAATATTCCATATTTAAGACGGCAATTTAATGAATACCAGATTTTTTTCTAAAACACCCAACTGCATCATGGGAAAAATTATCTAATTATTACTTTTTAAAAATTCCAATTACCCAAGGTCTGAAAATAAAGTAAATGTAGGAGAAGAACCAGCATTTTAAAGTTGGAATATGAAAAATGCTGGGGTTCCTTCAAAACATGACTTATAGATTGGGTGCTTCATTTTTTAATTAGTGGATAAATCTGAAATTCCTTTTCCTCTGTTTCATGCATGAAATTAGAATCATAGAATCATAGAATGGTTTAGATTGGAAGAGACCTCAAAGATCATCCAGTTCCAACCCCACTGTGCCATAGACAGGGACACCTCCCACTAGATCAGGACACTCAAGACCTCATCCAGCCTGGCCTTGAACACATCCAGGGAGGGAGCAGCCACAACCTCCCTGGGTAACCTGTTCCAGTGCCTCACCACCCTCACTGTGAAGAACTTCCTCCTAACATCCAGTTTAAATCTCCCCTCTGCCAATTTGAACCCATTCCCCCTCGTCCTGTCATTACAAGACCTTGTGAACAGCCCCTTCCCAGCCTTCCTGTAGGCCCCCTTCAGATACTGGAAGGTTACTATAAGGTCTCTTCCAAGCCTTCTCTTCTCCAGGCTGAAAAGCCCTCATTCTCTCAGCCTGTCCTCATAGCAGAGGTGCTCCAGCCCTCTGATCATCTTTGTGGCCCTCCTCTGGACTCTCTCCAGCAGTTCCATGTCCTTCTTGTGGTGGGGGCTCCAGAACTGCACACAGTACTCCAGGTGGGGTCTGATGAGAACAGAGTAAAGGGAGAATCACCTCCCTTGCCCTGCTGGCCATGCTTCTCTTAATGCAGCCCAGGACATGGTTGTTTGTCTGAGCTGCATGTGCATACTGTTGGCTCATGTTGAGCTTCTCATCCACCCAGATCCCCAGGTCCTTTTCCTCAGAGCTGCTCTCCAGCCACTCACCACCCAGCCTGTATTTGTGCTTGGGATTGCAGCAACCCAGGTGCAGGACCTTACACTTGGCCTTGTTAAATTGAACTGAAGGAGAAAACTGTAGGATCCACCCAATTCTTTGTGACTTTTTTAACATGCTATTTCATTCTATGGCCCATGTTTCCTGATTACAGAGGCTGTTCATTGTGTGTCTGTCATGTTACAAGTGTGATCCCAAGACCCATCTCAGAACCCAGGACTCTTACAGGAACTCTTTGGCAAAATTAATGTTTACCTCTCTTTTGCAGTGCCCCAGTAGGGACATGCACTGACACGGGGTCAGATAGTTAAAATAATAAAATTATTTAATTTATTAAAGCAACAGATACAACAGGTTCAGTTTGCTGGTGATAAATTTACTAACTGCAACTGATTGATCTCCAGATTAATAGATCCTGGGTAACATCCACACAGCTGGATATGCAAACCTTTGCAATAGCTTCAAGCTTGTAGAAATACAGCAAAAGTGAAGCCATATATTGAAGGTGCAGTTGTCACCAAGAAAGGTGTCCCTGTCTTGGGTGGAAGAAAAGATGCATGCCCATTGGCTGTTCTTATGTTTGCCTTTCTCAGCTGCTGCTGCTGGTAGTGGCGCTGCAACTTGTGCCCTTGTACATACTTGTTGCCACTGCTGCACCTCTTGTTGCTGGTTCTGGTAGCAGTGCTCTGCACACTGAGAGATGTTCCTCTTGTGGGTTGTATACCCTAGCCCTGGCTGTCTCTTTCTTCTAGGTGATGTTTAGCATGATGTAGTTGGAGAGTTGAGTAAAACAGTCGTACATGTTTATTATGTATTCTGGCTCATTAACATGCTGAGCCAGTCTTAATTTTAGTATTAAAATTACAGTTAAATAGGCAAAAGTATTTTCTCGAGCAATCTGGTCTTCAAAACTTGTTTTGAAGTTAGGTGTTAATGTTATTTTAGCCTCACTTCATCAGTTTTAGCCAAAGCAGGGCTGTCTTTCATACACTCTGTGGTGGATGAAAAACTGGCTAGATGGCTGGGCCAAAAGATGTGAATGGAGTTAAATCTGGCTAGCACCCAGTCACTCGTGGTGTTCCCAGGTGTTCAGTACTAGAGCCTGCCCTCTTTAGTATCTTTATTAGTGATCTGGATGAGGACATTGAGTACACTCTCAGTAAGTCTGCAGATGACACTAAGATGGGTGGCTTCTGCTAGAGGGTAGGAAAGCAATACAGTGGGATCTGGGCAGCTTAGACCAATGGGCCAAGGCTAATTGTAGGAAGTTCAACAACACCAAGTGCCAGATACTGCACCTGGGTCACAAGAACTGCATGGTAACCTATAGACTTGGGAATGTGTAGCTGGAAAGCTGCAGCTTGCAGAGGGACCTGTGGGTATTGGTTGATACTCAACTGTACATGAGTCAGCAGTGTGCCCAGGTGTCTAAGAAAGTCCACAGGATGCTGCCTTGTATTAGGAATGCTGTGCCATACCTTGAGTATTGTGTTCAGTTCTGGGCTGGATACTGAGGTGCTGGAGTGTGTCCAGAGAAGGGCAATGAGGCTTGTGATGGGCCTGGAAGACATGACCTACAAGGAGTGTCTGAGGCAACTAGTTGTTCAGTCTGAAGAAGAGGAGGCTGAGGGGAGACCTTATCACTCTCTTCACCTACCTGAAGGTTGGTTGGAGCAAGGAGTGGGGCATTCTTCTTGATGGCAAGCGACAGGAGTAGAGGAAATGGTTACAAGCTGTACCAGGGAGGTTTGGGCTGGATGCTAGGAAATACTTCTTTACAGAGAGGGCTGTCAAACACTGGAATGGTCTGCCCAGAACAGTAGTGGAGTCACCATCCCTGGGGGTGTTTCAGTGGCTTGCGGACCTGGTGCTTAGGGACATGGTTTAGTGTTGACTCTTCAGTGCTTGGTTGAAGTTTGGACTGGATAATCTTTGAGGTCTCTTCCAACCAGATATATTTTTTGATTCTGTGATTTTGCCTTGTCTTCACGAGATTCCCTCTTCTGGACATTTGGCAGGCCAGCTTTGTGGATCTTCATTTAACACAAAAACCTGCTGACTGCAAATATCCTGGGTCCTGAAGTGTACTAAATCAACTTGTCTTCCTGTCCCATGGTAAGCTAGGCTATTACCTCACTATCCAGCTCTCCGTTTTCTGTTCTTTTAGAGTGTGCTTCCCTTTTTGTCCATAGATTTCCTAAAGAACAGTCAATTAATATCCACATAATTCTTCACCATCCACAAATTGTAGTTCGCATGATTTGATGAAGAAGTTGCAAAATTGCCTGCACACCTGATGACTCTATTTTTTTAATAACTTGAAATAGCTGAATGATGACCCCTGATAACACTACAGGATTTAGTTACTGTGTGCTGCTTGCCTTTGTCATCAGTATTGTGGTAACCAAGTTGCTGCCATATGAGGACAGTCATATTGTCTTCTTCAAATTTACTTCTGTTCAGATATTTGTCCCTATCAAAATTAAACAGTTATCATCTGTGTCACTCAGAAAGTGCAACAAGTATCCCAGGATCATATCACTTAATGGCCCTTTCCACATATTTCCCTATCTACTATGAAGTGTGTTAGTCTACAGCATGCTGTAAAGCTGAAATTAATTCTGCAGAAAATTATTCTTGTCCCTGTTCAGATGTAAAGTAAGAGGAAAAAAAATATATGCTTGTAGACTGTGTTGCCTTGGCAAAAATATAATTTATTAGTAAGAAAATCACCTAACTGAGTTAGGCTGGCAAACAACGACAGTCCTGTGCTGTAAAGCACAATGTTTTATTGCATTATAAATTCTCAATGCAGTGACATCAATATTCATCTTCTCTAGTACAATACAGAAGTCATTACAATTATGAACAAAGCCTTCCACAAGTGACTGTTGTACTGGACTGTGTATATAAAAAAAATCAATATTATCAATTTATATGAAAAATGCTAAATTAAAAGGGTAGTTGCTAATGCAATATAATCAAATCTCTCAAAAAGTGACACTGCCCTTTTTTTTTTTAATTCCCCCCACCCCCGGGGAACAAGACAATCACATTAATAGAGAAAGCATTGCCTCAATAGTCTTATATGCTACTCTTATTTTAGGTGCTCATTTTCAGACTCCTGTGGATTTCGAATTAGTTGCTTTGAAATATTAGTTATCTCCTCCTTGCTTGAAACCTGTCTGTTCCTAAAGAACCTTTATTTTCACAGGACTGCTGTATACAGAACCTTAAAAGTACCTCATCTGCTGTAATGGGAAATAAAACCTAAAGATCAGCAAAACATAACTTACTCTAACATATAATGTTAACTGTATTTATTATTGTAATTAATTGTAGGCAACAACTGTAAAAAGGAAAGAACAAACATCAAAATCTGTCTAGGTCTTCCAGGGTCACAGACAAATTATTCCCTTTCATTTGTCTTGGATTAATTCTTCTGAAAGAGTTTATGTGGACTGTGAAGCAAGACAGAGGAAAAAAAAATTTTGGGAAGTTATATGAATCTTTAGGAAGGCAGAAGAGTGATGAAGGAAACCAATACCTCCTCATTGCTACTCTGTGGGCTTGCAGCAATATTTTGGCTGGTTCTCTGAAATGTTGTAAAGTCCATTTTCTGCTGATTTTTATGCTGAACATTTTTAGAGCCACAGTACATTATTCTGAATATCTCTTGCTCAGTAATAATTTCCCACCCAATCACCTTTAAGATCAGTGAATTCTGGCTAGACAGAAATTTTCAAACTTTGTTTCTGTTTATGGTAAATGAATCATTAGTATGGAGGGACTGCTGAGATGTTAATCTCCGAAATAAGGAACATATCCCTTGCTCACAATATGATCCATATGATCCTTAATCAAAGAGTGTAGGTGGCACAGAAGAAGAAAACTAGCCATTTTCTTACAACAATGCATCCAAAACGAATGTGCAGTGTATATCTAAATTATATGTATTTCAAAACAACAAAAAATATGTAATAATAATGTAATAAAACTTGTAATAATTTTCTGTCCCTGAGACAAAACATTTTATGGTAAATTTTGAAGAAAATGTCTGAAATAACAATATAATTTATGACTGAGTGAAAACCAACACAAACAATAACCAACCATCCCACTGTGTTACTGTGAAACACAGGACTTCTATTTTCACATCAATTATTTTAAACCCTATCTAAAGAACAAAGCTTTAATAATAATAAAAAAGGTGTTGAACTACATAGACAAGAAAGTCAAGCAACTTCACTCCTCCATTTTAAAATTTCCAGTCCTTGAGGAAAATGTTTCTATGAAAAAGTAATTTATTCTGCCACTGTCTAAGTACACAGTTACAGAAACAAATCTTTAGATGTGTTTCTCCAAAGATGCAGGTTTGGAAGTCTGATTGCTACAGACTGATCACTGATTACTTTCACCTAGGAAGCACACCAAAGTTTCTGCACTGTTTTCCTTTCCCTTAAATCTTCAATAGCTCAGCCAAGGTGCTATAGTTCACAGCAGCAGGATTAGTCAGGAAGCCATATTCCATTAAGTTTTCAAGATTTGCACAGTCCTCAGAGAGCTTCTTGTAACCCACTGATAAATGTGTGCCTGTACCCATTGCACAGATTTGTGCCTTCTCACATGTACTTCAGGACTAGATTATGAGATTTAATAGTTCTAGTTCTGGAGCTCCTGAAAGCATTAGCTAAGATACGGGCTAGTGCCTAGGAGTCTTCTGTATTTCTGCTGATCTTGTATTTTGGAAGAAGCTTAGGGTCTTCTAGCATTTAGTTAACTGGCTCTTGGATGAGCTTATCTCCTAGCAGCTCCCCTGTAGTGATGCTGTCATTCCTATACCTACTGCCCTTATTAGTCAGTCTTAGGAAAATAGTTCATATTAGAGACTTCACTCGTTTCCCAAAGTGGTAATTAAGAGGAAGAGATAGCAGGATTTCTGTGCTTTTCTGTAAATGAACCTAATTCCTGTGAGAGAATAGGTTCATGCCTCTGAGTACATCAGGCACTGATGAGTGTGTTTCATGCTCAACTCCATCATGGTTAAATCTTAAAAGAGACATTGCTACATGATCCTCATTCTCTGTCTGATCCTTGATTTTTAGGTTTCCTTGGTCACGGGCTCAATCTATGATAACTATTCCTGCAAAGAGAGTACTCAGAGGTAACCAATATTTGGAGATGAGGAGAGACAGTGTACCATTCACCACTAACATGATGGATAAAAAGAAGTGAATCGTTTAGACAGTTGGCTAGTTGCTTAAATTGAATTAGAGGATAAAGATTCCATGTGCAGGATTCTCTTGGTTTAGTCCTTAGTTTTAAAAAGGATGTGAAACTTTTAGGTACCTTTGAGGTATATGGATTTTGGAGTAACCCATTATGTTCCCTGTAGTCTAAGAAAAGTCCTTTGTCACAACATAAAGTGTTATCTGGTTTGTGAATATATGGAGATCATGAACATAAATTCATGGGATTCCAAAATACAGAGAACTATGGAGGCTTTGTCATCCTCATTTCTCTATTACAAATTACTGCAGGGATCACTGCTAACAGGTAAACTATCACTACAAGAACTACTAGCAAGTATTTTTGTGATTAATAAAGTGAATCTATCTATCTATCTATCGATCTATCCATCTCAAGCTATTACAAGTTACTATCAGCAATCAGTATATAATATCCACCAAATGTATAGCAACAATTTACAGTAACAGTAACTGATTGTATAGCCCTAACCCATGGAGTAGCAAGAGCAAATTGCAACAACCACCAAGTAGGTAGATACTATTACAGGTTAATACAAACATTGTTAGTAAAGCAAATTGCCAATGATATATCAGCAACTATACTTACAATAGATTACTGATATGAGTGTATATATATATATAGAGAGAGAGAGAGAGCATATATATAAATATATATATATGTATATATATATATGAGATGAAGTGAATTAGACAGATTTCAGAAGGGGATCAAACTATCCCAAGTGTGAGGACAAACTGAACTGACCTCAAAGTGGGAGAAGGAGCCAGAAGAATATCAATAAAATAGCAGTCTCCAAAGATGATCTGAGTCTAGAGTCAGCCAAGTGTCCCTGGACAGAGCCCAGGATCTTACAGAAGGTTCATGCAGAATTTAACCCGTTTAGGATAAAGTTTGCCTATGCTGATGGAGATAGACTTAACTTTCGTATAACATGGCGACATAATAAGGTGTAGGACATCCTATTTTGAGCAGCCAACATATGATTATGTTTTCTCTTCTTTCAGAGCAGTTTTAGTTTTCCATACTATTTTCACCCTTCTCAGATGCTAAGTTGCCATTAAAGTGCCTTGTTTTCCTTCTTGTTAGTGGTGTTTCAGAATGTCTGTGCTTTCCAAGTACCACAGCTGCACTTCAAAGGGGCCAGTTGCACATTTTAAGAATGTTTCTGGTTCCCATGCTTTGTTCTCAGGCTTACAGTTTCAGGCTGGCAGGCTTTTCTCTGTCAGTGTTTTTCAGCAGACATTTTCTTTTGCTCAGTAATTTCCCCTACCAGGCCAATTTTATGGTTGCTCACATCAGCTTCAGGTAAGAATAGGAGCCAAATGCTTTCCTGCTGTATCTCAAATCAGTTCAGTAACACTATACTAGAGATTAATTTTGTCCTGTGTCTTTTAGGATATAAATATGTTAGGTTTTCTAAAACCTTTTAGATTTCTAAAAAAGAAAATAGTATCAAAATCTCATATTGATAAAATATCTGTGAATACTTGAAGTACAACAACAGCCTTGCAGACAGGTATTTCTTCTTGGACTATGGCATGAATACACAATACAATATTGTTATATTATATGAATAATAAATACATGCATATGTTTTCAGCTTTAAAAGATTAAAAAAACCCAAAACAACAACCTTTTATGAGGGCAGCAGTAGGGCTGCTTTATCTTAGTCTGACCAGTCAGAAAACTGAATAGAGTTACCTCTTCTCTGAATTTACCTAGATCAGCTTCAAATGCATGCAATGTAAATTTCATGTTATGCTCTTCCTAAGTTTATCTTTGCTTGCACTTTCTATGCAAGGTTTCTTTGATAATACAATTTAGCAGACTCTGAAGACACATGTACCCAGTGTACAGACACTTGTGATGACTGTATGAGTAATGTTAATGGACGTACAGGGTTAGAGTGGATCCCTCCCCCCCCAATAGAATAAACTCACTACAACACACATTCTCTTAGAAAGTCAGGAAAAATGAAGTTGTATTTTCTTATAGTTTAAACTAAATATAACAGTATGAAAAGAGCATGCTATTACAAGAGAAGGAGGGAAAAAATCTCAACAAAATAATATATATATATAACCTTAAGGAGGATGGGGAAGGGGTCAAGCAGCAGCGAAAGCAGCAGAAGCATCAGCCAAAACAGTGGTGGGGGAAGATAGCAGCAGGCGCAGCAGTAAGCAGCTGAAAGACCGAACAAGCTGTACTCCCAGACATAAGGCTCTTGATGCTCCAATGAAATGATATTAACTTATCCATTGTTGCTGTTATATAGCCTATCCCTAGAATGTTCACCTCTTCACTAATTTTTCCTATGTCTGAGTTAGAAATCTAGCTCAAACGGTCACAACGGACTAGCGTATATATAATTACAGGTTTGTTTCTTTCCCTACTGTTTCAGGTGAAAGATCATGGCCAGCAGGGCAAGGGAGATGATTCTCTCCCCTTTACTCTGCTCTCATGAGACCCCACCTGGAATACTGTGTACAGGTCTGGAGTCTCCAACACAAGAAAGACATTGAACTGCTGGAGCAAGTCCAGAGGAGGGCCACAAAGATGATCAGAGGGCTGGACCACCTCTGCTATGAGGACAGGCTACAAGAGTTGAGGCTCTTCAGCCTGGAGAATAGAAGGGTTTGAGGAGGCCTCGTAGTGGCCTTCCAGTATCTGAAAGGAGGCCTACAATAAGGCTGGGGAGGGACTGTTCACAAGGTCTTGTAATAAGAGGACAAGAAGTAATGGATTTAAACTGGCAGAGGGGAGATTCAAACTCGATGTTGGGAAGAAGTTCTTTACAGTGAGGGTGGTGAAACACTGAAATAGGTTGCCCAGAGAGTTTGTGGCTGCTCCCTCCCTGGAGGTGTTGAAGGCCAGGTTGGACGAGGCCTTGAGCGACCTGTTCTAGTAGGAGGTGTCCCTGCCTATGGCAGGGGGGTGGAATTGGATGATTCTAAGTGACTGTATGTAAACTACAGATATCATTCTGAAATTTGTTCAGTCTCACTTTTGGGAGAGCAAAGAGATGTAAGGAGCCTTTTCATGAGGGCAATAAATTGGATGAGCTCTTTTGATACATCTGTGGTGCACTCATTCAAAGTTTGAGGTTTTACCATGCAGACTTCAAAACCCAATACATACAGAATGAGCTCATTTGTCGTTCACTTGGAAAAAGCATTCATTTTTTTTGATAAATCAGGATGTGGAGATGCTGCCATAGATAGTTAAAATGGCAATGAGTCTGGACTAAAGTTTTGGGGGCAATGAGTGAGTGTTCCCTGTTCCCTTACTTGTTTATTCTCCGGGTCTGAGGCTGTGTGGGTGTCATGAAGAAGAATTAAGGGGGAGCAGTGGAAAGAGTGGGAAGATTAGTATGGGTGACATTAAGGCCAGATGGGACGTGTGCAGAGTAGAGACAGGTTTTAGTGGTCAGTCTGGGGAATGTCTGTTATTTCAGCAACAGCTAAAGTCTACCAAAGACCTGCAATAAAAGAGGGGCATGAAGCTCTTCCATAACATAAGCCCATACACGGGCAAGGCATGACTGCTTGCTTTCCCATAAGAACTGTTTGAGACTAGTCCTGCAAAAAATGCTGGTAGCTCCACAGCTGGGAATATGGGACCTGCCTTTGTTTCAAGGTGTTCTCTTCTTAATGGCAGTCTGGTACAAACTTTAGCTGAATAGGCAAGTTCTTTTGTACCCTTGGTACCTAGCCCTTCCTATAACCAATGACACACAGAACTTTGGTATGTATAATACTTCTGTTAAGAAAAATACTGTTTGCTTTTTAAAAGGCCATACCTTTGATTTAACTGAGATATTAAAAGTGACCTATATTATCCTCTTCCCCTGCTGTATTTGCCTGTTAGACATTATAAACATCTTAATTTAATGAGAATATTATGCTAATCGAAGCTGGTACCTTGGAGTGCTGAAGCAGCAGATGCATACTTGCTAACAATGAAAACACAGACTCTCTATCAAACAAAATATACTCCATTGTAAACAGCATAAGAGCCTAAAGAAAGACAGTAATTTAAATGGAATGGAATATGCTTCCCTGATGTGTCTCTTTCAATCACACACAGAGACTTTTAGAACATGAATTTTCCTTAGGGCTTCTGCATTTTGTAAGACTTGCTGACTATTCATGCACTGATGGTGTCCACTTTGTCTTCTTTCTACAGGGTTTTAAAGTCGATAGTATTCATTAATGTTAACAGAAAAGCTCCAGATTAATTATTTTAAAACAATATTAATGAAAAGTGTGTTGTTGGTTCTAACACAGAATATCTGCACATAAACCATCTTCCTCTACCCTAAATGAACAAGAAAACTGCATATTTACAAAACCATGTGCTTCTTTCAGTGAAAAATTTGTTGGAATGAGCTTCCAGGAGAACAACTAAAAGTTCAGTATATTTTTACTCTGGGGAAATTCTGACACACTGAAAATGCTTACCTTGTGCTTCAGGACAGCACAGCATCTGGAATATGCTCTGCAATCAGAGTTAAAGAAAGTTTTGTTTTGAAAAATCTTAATTTTCTGATTTTCCTGGGGAAAACCAGGAATTATGTCTATGGCTTTAAACGTTGCCTTACTTCCATCTGTAGAGGGAGAAGGTGGGAAGCTCTGAAATCCTGGCTCAGATTGGATTGGCTTTCCCAGTGCTGCTATGATGTTAGTGTTATGATGGAGCAGAGCTGCAAATACTGAAATGTATAAATATATAAAACTTTTCTTTTGGCCAGAACTCACAGCAGGTCTGAGTATTAGGAAAATGGTTTGCCAAAGCCTAAAATGGCAACCTCTGATCTTGTTTCTGTGACCTGCTCTACACACAGCATTAAATTTCTGCACATGTAGTTCTTCCCTGCCCTAGGCATTCAATGACTCTCAAGAGCTCCACTGAATAAAGGCAGATCTCCCTGACTCTGTGCCAGTGACACAGTGCACTATTTGCAAAGGTAATTGCTCCAATATTTCACAGACTCACAGAACCTTAGAGGTTGGAAAGGACCTCCAGAGATCATTGAGTCCAGCCTCCCTGGAAAACAGGATCTCCTAGGGTACTTCGCACAGGGACACATCCAGACAAGTTTTGAAAGTCTCCAGAAAAAGAGACTCCACAACCTCTCTGGGCAGTCTGTTCCAGTGCTCAGTCAACCTCACTGTAAAGAAGCTTCTCTTTGTGTTTAGGTGAAACCTTCTCTGTTCCAGTTTGTAGCCATTGCTCCTTGTCTTATTGCTGCTGACCAGTGAAAAGAGATTGGCCCCATCCACTTGACACCTACCCCTCAGATATTTGTATACATTGATAAGATCTCCTCTCGGTCTTCTCTTCTCCAGACTAAACAGCCCCAGGTTCCTCAATCTCTCTTCATGGGAGAGATGCTCAAGTCCCCTAATCATCCTCATGGGTCTCTGCTGGACTCTTTCCAGCAGGTCCTTGTCTCTCTTGAACTGGGGAGTAAAAATTTTGGCACAGTATTCCAGGCGTGATCTCACTAGGGCAGAGTAAAGGGGGAGAAGAACCTCCCTAGACCTGCTGGTCACACTTTTCCTGATGCACCCCAGGATGCCACTGGCTCTCTTGGCCATTGCTGGCCCATGCAGAACTTGCTGTCCACCAGAACTTCAAGGTCTTTCTCCATGGAGCTGCTTTCCAGCAGGGCAGATCCCAACCTGTACTGTTGCCTGTTGTTATTCCTCCCCAGATGCAGGACCCTGCATTTATCCTTATTGAACTTCATGTGGTTTGCCTTCATCCAACTCTCCAACCTGTCCAGACCTCATTGGATGGCAACACAGCCTAACAGGCTGTTGGCCATTCCCCCAAATTTTGTATCATCAGCAAACTTGCTGAGGGTACACTCAGTGCCCTCATCCAGGTGGTTGTTAAAGACACTGAACAAAACCGCACCCAGTACTGATCCCTGGGAGACACCACTGGCTCCTTGGATGAACTTCCTCTGATTCCCACCTTGATGTTGCTCCATTTGGAGTCATG
Source organism: Psilopogon haemacephalus (assembly GCA_013396835.1). NCBI lineage: Eukaryota > Metazoa > Chordata > Aves > Piciformes > Megalaimidae > Psilopogon > Psilopogon haemacephalus. Next base: position 194,938 of record VWZI01014492.1, read on the forward strand.
CAAAATGGGCTTAAATTATTACATATGTGGAAAATTCTCATTTGGATATATTTTGGGTCTACATTGTACAGCAATAACCGATGATGTGATCTGAAGAATTCAATGCCATCACTAAAGCCTCTTCCCATCTTGCTCTAGTTTCACAGCCTTGTACTTTTGCCTCCTTGGCCTGAGGGCAGTGTAGATTCAATCATGGTGCTTGTACCCAGTAACTCCATCTGTACACATCAAGGTGCAAGAGGATAGAAAACCAAACTAATACGGCACAATTTATCTTTGCCTCTTGTTCCCTCAATGGTATTTATTCTCATATATCTAGTAAAGCCAACATAGCCTATGGGCAAAAAGTGTCTCTCCTAGCTTTTCCCTGCCTCATTTTCCTTATAACAGATACTCCCTTGCACAGATATGTTAGTCACCTCGGGCTCCTGAAAATGCCTATTTTGTCCTTTGAGAGCATTTACAATTACATGTTGTTTAACCTAGGTATCTTCCTGAAATTTGAGAAAAAGGTCCAGTGGGCTAAACATTAAGATTTACTAGTGTGACATAAACCCCCCCAGTATCTTCTAGCTGGAGTTGTCTTGTGTCTGATTCCACATAATATACACAAGGCACACTGCTGAACTTAAAGTAGTCAGTGTTAGATCAGCGGTGATAAATAGTGCTGATGTTTGCAAAACACTCAGTGCTAATTAAAGCCAAAGTATTATAATCAGTTTATTTGTTTATTTCTGGAATCTTTTGTGGTCTAGCTATTGATTTTATATATACAGAGATGGTTTAGACAATGATATTGGATCAGAGGTTTTATGTTTTCTGAAGACTTTCCACTGAACCAAGCAATAATATATACCACAATTGGGGTGAGGGAACTGAAATAATAGTAGCTTTAAAGGACTTTCTTTCAGTTTTCTTGGAAATGTGAATTCACGACAGTTTTTAAAGGAATTATGTTAGTTCTGCTGTCTCAAAATGAGAAGCGTTATTTTTAAGAAAATGTTTACTATATAATTTCTTTTCTTCTTTTTGTAGTTTTTGACTCATGAATAATACCTATACTGCTACCCATAACACTATCACATCCTTGGACTAGTGCAAGTACTAGAAAGATTATAAAATAATTTAGGCTTTACGTTGGGCAATCATGTGACAATTTCATTGATTCAGTCTTAGTGAAAAGTAGTTTTTGATCTATTCTGCTACTCTTGTGAAACAAGCTTCCCTCTGTTACTTTTATCTTGAGAATACTTATTATCTGAAATAAAAATGAGGAAAGTAATATCCCCTTAGAAAATAAAATACAAGGACATGTCTCTATAGAGTGTTAAGATTTAATAAGCAGTGAGAAGTCCATTTAATCTGGAGAAATTTATGTGGCTTTTTTTTTTTTTTTATGGGATAAAGTAATTCCTCTCAGGCTCCTGGAAACAACTATTCCCATGCATCAACAGTTTAAGAAATGCGATCACTATTATAGTTCTTCAAACACTAAAGTGTCAGTTTCTTGGTCACGTGTGCTAGGTCCTTGATACATCTCTTTTCACGTGTGAGTTAGGCATTTAGGTGCTTGATTTCTTAAATAAAACCACTTAGTGACACACCTGGGTAATTTCTGCAATTCACTGAAAAGGGTGAAACGTAACAAAAACCTAACTTGTACACTAAGCAAAAAGCCAAGTAAAGTGCAGTGCCTCTCCTGCTCAGATACACACAGGCAAGTTCGTTAAGTCCTACCCTACATGTGACTTATTTAAGATTTCAGTCCAAAATGAAGCTAATGCACCAAAGCATCTTTTGAAAATCTGGAGCATGCTTTCGTTTTTCTGTCTCTCAAGTTAGTGAGCAGTTTCCACTTTTGGTCTTTCAAGATGTGCCTGACTGTGCTGTTACTAACTACCCATGCAGGGTCACGGTTTGAAGACGGCATAAATGCAGAATGTGAGAAACTACATCTCAATTTCTATTCTTGCCTAGAAGGAATTAAAATTCAAATGCTTCCCTAGAAGTGCAGTCATAGCAATAGCCTTCGGTGCTTTTCATTGAAGGCAAGATTCACTACAGAAAATGAAGATTTCTTGGATTACAAGGAGGGAAGAGTTAGTGTAATTTTTTTTGCAGTGGTCTTCCTCCCAGGGTAATCTTGAGTGCTGTGCTTTGGTGAGTGTGTTCTGCAAAGCCTCAGATGTAATGGGTGGGATATGTCCCTGTACAAACCAGATGGTTGACCACTGAAGATTGTGCTCCCTGGTTGAAGGGAATCTCCAAAGAGCAAACGAATATGGCTCTCTTGCTCAAGAGCTCTGACCATTAAGCACTTGGATGGCCACTGACATTACAGAATAAATTGGTAAGTAGCAAATGCATCTGCTAGGGTACCTGAGTTGTCTGCTCGGGGGCATTTCTGGGAACCATAAGATGTGGAGTTCCTGGCTTTTGGTTCTCAGTAAGGGATAAGCTTTGTGCTAAGCCGCTCAAGAGTAGTACAACAGAGACACTACACATGCATGGAAATCACATTTTCAGGTCCACAGGGAAGCATTAATGTGCATTGAATGAAAATGCTTCTGTGGAAGGTAGTAAATGAATAGTGAGGATTTTCAGAATTGTGACTTGAAGTCTGGCAGGGGTTTCTCTAAGGTGCATACTTTTTCTGTTCTAGCCCTTGATTTTTCTAACCCATCTTTCTAATCCAATGTTACCAGAGACAACAGTGCTTTGAACATTTACATTTGCTCAGAATACATTCTTGCACACTGTTTCATTTTCTGGGAAATGGAGCATCCACTTTTATATGATGCAAAACCAGTAATGCACTTCCCTTTGCAAGTAAATTTCTGTTGGTTTGGCATTAGTTCTGCCCTGTTGTCTTGTCTTTGTTGGTGAATATGTGGATTTCCAATTTTATTAATCTATTGTCATGTTATTTACTATACACTTGTTAACTTGAATAGTATACTCTATATTTGCCTAAAACTCAATGAACCAAACAAAATTTTAACTTATCATTTGTGTCTTTTTCTTGTATTTGCCTTCATTTTGACATCTAAGGTCTTTGAAAGGAAGGACTTTTTTTTTTTTTTTTTTTTTTTTTTTTTTTAGAGTGTGCCATCCAGAAGTTGACAAAGACATTCAGCTTAATTTAAAACATTCCTGTGTGTGAAATTAAGGCACAAATGAAACAAAATATTTAAAGCAAAGCTATTTATTAAAAGATAAAGTAAACAAAACAGAGGAAGGGAGAAAAGGCAGAGAGAGAGAGGGAAAATTGGTGAAAGAGAAAGGAAATACATTACCACAGCAAAGACCCCTGTCTGTCTTTGGCCAGAGGAGGAGAGAGAGGGAGAGATGTCCCAGGGTTCCATTTCAGCTTGTGCTGACTTCAGCTGGAGTAGGCTCACAGAATCACAGGATGTCAGGTGTGGGAAGGTACTCGAAGAAATAATTGATCATAATCCCTTGCAAAAGCAGGACAATACAGAAGGAGTGCCAGGAAAGACAGCACCCAAGGGACTGAGCAGGAGGCCGGGGAGGCCTTATGGACTCCTCCATCTGAAATGTGTATACATTGGTTATTATAAATTTGTTCCACAAAAAAAACGTGAGTCCGAGCCAATCAGAATTTAAGTGTTTATTAGCAAGTGACAACAAGCAAACAGCGCAGGATGACCAAGGAGTGTCCTGCTCTACCACCAGCCCGCGCCCCGAAACACCAACGACATGTACCTTTTATTTGCTATCCTAATACATATTTATAACTACCCTTTAAAAGGGAATAGTCATTATAATCAACCCTTGGAACGGGACGGCCTCACTTTGGCACATGTGTTCTTCGTCTCGGGGTTCCCGCCAGTGGTCACGTCACGTGCTCCTCATATTCAGGAGTCCTATGAGCCTAGAGTCTCCTCCACCCCCTACGTGCTGCGGCCACACCACTGGAGGCTCGAAGCTAGGCCCGCAACTTCCACCATTATAACCAAGTTTGATGAACAAACAATTCACAGTTTAACAATTCACAGTTTATCACATTGATGTTTTTCTCTCTCCCTGGTGCTGAGACACCTGTCTCCCAGAAGGAAGTGGAGAAGACAGCAGGCCCAGACGTGGAGGTGGAGCAGACACCTGCTCCAGAGAAGGAGGTGGAGCAGACACCTGCTCCAGAGAAGGAGGTGCAGCAGACACCTCCCCCAGAGATGGACTGTAGCTTAGCTCTGATGGCTACAGCCAGGTCAGTCCTGGAAGAGGTTGTGGAGGAGGTAATGAATGAGATCCTCCGTCGGGACTTTCGGCATGATGGACAGAGCCCAGGTGGCACCATCAGGAAGCCATTGCGACGACGACGGTTGAGGGCAGGCATCTTCAGGAGGCTGAGAAAGGGTGTGCGCAGGGCATGCGGGTGCTTCCCCTTTAAATGCTGCACACCGAGGGCATCCAGGGACTAGCATCGGGCCCTGCTGCCGGTGCCGGGAGGGGGGGCCCTGAGGTGCCGGCAGTCTCTCAACCCCTCTGGGGAGCCAGTTCCAGTAGTCTAAGCCCGTTACCCCCTGCCCTCAGCCCTCAGCCTTCTCCAGACTAAAAGCCCCAGGTCCACCATCAATATTGCATCCCTCTGCATCCACCACCAATCCCCAATTTCACTGCTTGGATTCAACTTCCATTCAGGGGTTCTATTTTTATATTCTGTATTTTGTTTTCTTTCCCTCGATCCTCTGTATTTCCCCTCACTCCTGCACCCTCTATTTTGGTTTCTTCCCCCCCCACACCGCTCTCATCCACTGTAACTCCCCTTACCTTCTACTTAGTGTTAAAGTTTACCTTTT
>VWZI01014493.1:20039-36059 GCA_013396835.1 Psilopogon haemacephalus
TTTTAAAAAACTTTTTTTTTTTTTTTCCTCCCTCTTGGAACTTGATTTTAAGTTTTGTTGTATCCTGGTATCCAAGTGCATAATTCATTATTCAGTACAAAACTGGCTCTGGGCAGCCTCATCTAGTGTGAGGCTTCCTCACCCGTGGCAGGGGGTTGCAGCTGGTTAATTCTTGAGGTCCCTTCCAACTCTGACAACTCTGTGAATTTTAGATGCAAAGTAGTGCAGCTCAGCAGTGGAAGAAATGTCAGGCTTGCTCCCATCCTAATCTTGTGTAAGCTCTTCAAGTCCCAGATAATTGTTGAAACACTCAAGAGCAAGACATAAATATTTGGTCTGCCTAAATCCAAAGCCTGTCCTCTCTTGCTCTCTGCTGTGTACACTTAAGAAGCCTTCCAGAAGCAACCCTGCTGTGCTGAGGAGCTCCCAGTTCAAGAATATCTTAATTGTGAAATTGGTAATTATGCCCATTAATGTAATTACACTTGCTGAAGTCTTGGGCGTGTGCTTTTCTTTTTGTCCTGCTGCAAGGAGGTGGGGAACAAAACAGAGCTGCTTTGCTTTTTTTTTTTTTCCCCCCCCCTTAAACACAGCATCAGGAAATCCCCCTTTTGTTGTTCTTGCATTGAAATGACTCTGCTAACACGTTTGGAACCAACACCCAAGCAGATGCAGACTCAGGGCTTTGAATGTGCTTTTCTCCTGTGGACTTTGTGCATTTGAGGATAGTGATTTGAGGTGGCCTTTGGCAGAGCTCTGTTCTTTAGAACAGGCTAGAATAGGTTAAAATAGGCTAGAAGAGCATCACCCAGGTTGGAAGAGACCTCCAAGCTCATCCAGTTCAACCTAGCACCCAGCCCTATGCAAGCAACTAGAGCATGGCACTAACTGCTCCATTCAGTCCTTTCTTGAACACTTCCAGGGACAGGGGGACTCCACCACCTCCCTGGGCAGCCCATTCCAATGCCAATCACTCTCTCTGGGAAGAACTTCCTTCTAACATCCAGCCTGAACCTCTCCTGGTACAACTTGAGACTCTGTCCCCTCCTTCTGTTGCTGCTTGCCTGGGAGAAGAGCCCAACCCCACCTGGCTGCAACCTCCCTTCGGGTAGTTGTAGAGAGCGATGAGGTCTGCCCTGAGCCTGTCACCCAGCCCTATCCAATCAACTAGACCATGGCACTAAGTGTTCCATCCAGTCCTTTCTTGAACACCTCCAGGGATGGTGACTCCTCTTCTGTAGGCTGCACACCCCCAGCTCCCTCAGCCTCTCCTCACAGGGCTGTGCTCCAGGCCCCTCCCCAGCTTCGTCGCCCTTCTCTGGACACCTTCCAGTACCTTCAGCATCTCTTGAATTGAGGGGAGCAGAACTGGACACAGTACTCAAGATGTGGCCTGACAAGTGCTGAGCACAGGGGCAGAATAACCTCCCTTGTCCTGCTGGCCACACTGCTCCTGATCCAGGCCAGGATGCCATTGGCTCTGCTGCCCCCCTGGGCACGCTGCTGCCTCATCTTCATCCTAGCATCTCCCAGCACCCCCAGGTCCCTCTCTGCCTGGCGTTCAGCCTTCGCAGCCCTTGTTAGAGGGTGGACTTGGAAATTCTATTGATTTTGTTTAAAAATAGATCTGATTTGTGGGAGTGCAAGAGACTCCAGTGAGTTCCCAGAGGACCTTTCCACACCATTCCTGTTTCTTGAGCAGCCCTTGGGTTGTTCTGCCTCCGAAAGCAGCTGCACCGATGCCTCTCCTCTAGCGGATTGTCTTGTTTTCTTTCCTAATTGGCACTTTAGCCTTGTAGGTCACCTGTAGATGACAACTTCAAGGGAAAGTGCCTGGCAGTGCTGTCAGTGTTTCCTTGGTAATTATATGTAGGCTCCAATGTTTTGGTTTAAACACGGCTTTTTGGCAGGGAGGCAAAGCAGAAGGCTGCGTTTCGCCAGACTCGAAGTTGCAGGAAGGAAAAAAGAACACTCTGGTTTTAAAATGCTTCCACTGTTTGCTGCAGAAAGCTTGGCCTGGTCCACTGCTGGAGTCTTATGATGATGGATCCTGTTCTGTCTGGGATCACTGTCAGGGTTGGAAGGGACCTCAAGCATCATTTGGTTTCAACACCTCTGCCATGGGCAGGGACACTTTCCACTTGGTCAGGTTGTCCCATGCTGGTGTCTTCTGGTGATGGATCCTGTTCTGTTGGGGATCACAGCATTGTCAGGGACCTCAAGCATCATATGGTTTCAACCTCCCTGCTCTGGGCAGGGACACTTTCCACTAGATCAGGTTGTCCCATGCTGGTGTCTTCTGGTGATGGATCCTCTTCTGTTTGGGATCACAGAATTGTCAGGGACCTCAAGATTCGTCTAGTTTCAACCCTGCCCATAGCAGGGACACTTTCCACCTGATCAGGTTGTCCAAAGCCACGTTCAGCCTGGCCTGGAAAGCATCCAGGGATGGAGCTTCTCTTTGGGCAACCTTTTCCAGTGTCTCACCACCCTTACGGTCCTTTCTGGGGGTGTTTTATTTATCAAGCCAACTGGTGGTACCAAGAGCTTCAGATGCTCACAGCTCCTTGTTCTTTGCCAGCCTCTCCCTCAACTGTAAAGCCAGGAATGAAATCATCAAGCATATGGCAGGATAGGAGGAATAATGAAGTGAGAAATAACTGCAGATCGAGCACTACAATTTAGTAGAAACCACTCCCAGTTCTTGCTGACCTGCTGTGATTTGAAATCCTCGGAGTTAAGCCTTCTGTAGTGTCCCTGCTCCCACAGGACCTGAGGATGTTTGGTTGGTCTTTGGCATGACTTTGGTATTTGACATGCTAGGATGAGTGAAGCTCATTGCTGAGGATTTACTGCCTCTTGTTGCCATTCTTTTAGAGGCTCTAGGCTCTACTGGCCTACAAATACAGGTTAAAATAAAACATGATTTCTTCTAACCCTGCTGGAGAGGAAGAGGAAAAAAAAAAAAAGTGAATTTTGACCTTTCCAGTCAATTTTTAGCTTCCCTGGGCTGTGTTGTTGCTGTCTCAATTATGGAGCTTTTCCTTGTGTATGCTCATTATGGTGAGGTCAGCATTTGAACCTGGTCCTCGTTCAGGACCTGAACCTGTGCATTTGTAGGTCAAAATGTTACTGAAATAATGAATCTGATTTATTTTTAAGTTGGAATAATGAGTTCCTGCAGGATGGTTCAGGATGCTCAGATGTTCAACCTTAGATACCTCCTCTAAGTTAGGTGGTTTGAAATAAAAGAAGATTTAGGTTGGATGTTAGGAACAGGATCTTTGCTGTGAGGGTGGTGGGACATGGGAACAGGTTGCCCAGGGAGAGGTGGTTGAGGCTCCATCCCTGGAAATACTCAAGGGATGACAGGGCTCTGGGCACCTTGCTCTAGTTGATCCCTGCAGAGGGATTTGGACTAGATGCCCTTTGGAGGTTCCTTCCAACCCAAACCATTGAATGACTCTTGTAGGGTCCTGCCTTTCCCAGTTGACATGGTGGTTCTGCCTTCCTTTCCCTGGAGTGGTCACTTCTGTCACTGGTGAAGCTTTCAGCCAGAAGCTCTGCTGACATCTAATAAGTGAAACTCAAGTTCATCAAAGCCCATGCAGAGTGCATCATTCTGGTCCTTCTGTTCATGTAGAAGAAACTTCTGCTGTGAAGGCTGCACTTGTGGGTCTTCAGGGGGTGGGAATCCACTCCAGAAGGGCAGGAACACTGATTTAAGGGATTTCACAGAATGCCCTGGAAGGACACACTTCTTTTGTATCTCTATTTAATCAGCACTGATCCATTCATTTGCTTTCCCATCTGCATGATTTTTTTTTTCCCCCACCCTGATGATATCGTTAAAACATCTGCAGAGTTAAAAGCAAAATGTAGCTTTTCTGAGAGGAATCTTCTCTTTTTTTTTTTTTTTTTTTTTTTTTTTTTTTTTTTTTTTTTGCTGCTGTTTGTTTGTCTTGAAAGTCAGCAATCTTTTTCCCATCTGTTCTTCCTTGGTTTAAAGTAAGGAGAAAATTTATTGCCAGCGAAGCAAAAATAACTCCAAACTGGTTTCCTTGCAAGCTATTTCTGTCTGCCATTGATGGAAGAAGGGTTTGGTTTTCTTTTTTTTTATCGTCAGAAAATGCTTTCTGTGGCATGTAGCAATGTCTGGTGAAGAGGTCTTGGAGCAATTGATGCAATGCTCTGGAGTCAAACCACCGCTTCAGAAGGAGCTCTCTAAAGGACCCCAAGTCAAGCCTTGGCTGAACATCAGTTTCCTTGAGTAATATGTTGGTGGGGCTTTGCTGAATGAAGTTAGCAACATAAGTGTTCAGGTTTAACTGTAATTACTTCTTAGAGGGTCTTCCCTTCTGGACTTAGAAGAATCAAAGAATCAGTCAGGGTTGGAAGGGATCACAAGGATCAGTCAGTTCCAACCCCTCTGCCATGCCCAGGGACACCCTACCCTAGATCAGGCTGCCCACAGCCTCTGCCAGCCTGGCTGCAAACACCTCCAGGGATCTGGCCCCAAACACCTCCCTGGGCAACCCATTAAAGGCTCTCACCACTCTCATAGAATCATAGAATGGTCTAGGTTGTAAGAGACCTCAAAGATGATCTAGTTCCAGCCCTAGTTCCAGGTCGCTCAAGGCCTCGTCCAACCTGGCCTTGAACACATCCAGGGAGGGAGCAGCCACAACCTCCCTGGGCAACCTGTGCCAGTGTCTCACCACCCTCACTGCAAACAACTTCCTCCTAACATCACATTTAAATCTTCCCTCTGCCACTTTAAACCCATTCCCCCTCGTCCTGTCACTACAAGACCTTGTGAACAGTCCCTCCCCAGCCCTCCTGTAGCTTACTTCGGATATTGGAAGGTTGCTCTAAGGTCTCCTGGAAGCCTTCTCTTCTCCAGGCTGAGAAGCCCCCAGCTCTCAGCCTGTCCTCATAGCAGAGGTGTTCAAGCCCTCTGAGCATCTTTGTGGCCCTCCTCTGTCCTGTCACTACAAGACCTTGTGAACAGTCCCTCTCCTCATGCTGAAGAACTTCCTCCTCCTGTCCAGTCTGAATCTCCCCAACTCTACCTTTGATCACCACAATTCTAATCCTGCAACTCCAAGATTGGCAGAAGATTTGGGTTGACAGAAGACTTGGAGGTTGGCTAAAGACCTCTTTACTATGAGAGTGGTGGAACACTGGAAGAGGTCGCCTGGAGAGCTGGTTAGGGCCCCGTCACTTGAGATAGTCAAAGCAAAGGTCTGCAGGGCTCTGATCTAATTGAGCATGCCCCTGATTGACTGCAGAGGGGGTTGGACTGGATGACCTTTGGAGGCCCCTTCCAACCCAGACCATTCTGTGGCTATGATTTGGTCCTTTTCCCTTTGGTGCCCGAGCAACCTCACAGTCAGAACACCTCCATCGCTGTTAAAACACTCCCAGGGAGAGAGGGCAAAAGAAATGATTTGAGACTCGGGTGATGAGGCCAGATTTTAGCCTTAAATCTTCCAGTTTAGCTGGAATTATCACAGCCCCTGCAGGGAAGGATGTGATTTTCATGCACTGCTGGGCTGTGGATTGAGCCCAGGGCAGTGTCCACATTTTCATTCGGCTGTAAATTTCTCCGCCTTGCTGGGTTTATGTCAGATGGCAAACACTCAGATGGCTGAATAAAACAAAACTGACTTGGAGGGAGTATTTTATGAAGTTTGCAGATGCTTGGGCTGAGGTTCTGCTGTTAGGAAAGCCAAGGGTCAGATCCTGCTGATGCTGCCTGGGGAGTCGTATTTCAGTGCCGTAGGTGTGGTAGAACAAATTTCAGTCCAGTGCAGCCTCGTACTTTTAACTAAATAATGGATGAGGTGGTCTGGTGTCGTTGTCATTTTGGAGCTTCTGATGAGACACAGGCTCTGGTTGTTAAAATGACTCGAGCAAATATTTGTGTCAGCTCAGTTTGGGATGTAAACTTGATCATCCCAAGTGTTGGCAAGACACAGGCAAGAGCATAACCTGGGGATTCACCATCTGGATGGAATGGTGCACTGAGAGGCTTTTAATCATTCAGCTTTTTCATTTGTGCTGCTTTTCAGGCTAACTAGAATATTTTAAGAAGAGAAATTAGGTTATATAGGGCTGTGGAAAGAAAGCAATGGGGATGTCTGCTGGGGGGGCTGGTGGAGGAGAAACTCAGCGTGAGGCAGCAGTGTGCACTTGCAGGGCAGAAAGGCAAGCAGAGGCTGGGCTGCAGCAGGAGCAGTGTGGGCAGCAGGGCCAGGGAGGGGATTCTGCCCCTCTGCTGTGCTCTGCTGAGAGCCCACCTGGAGTAGTGCATCCAGTGCTGGAGCCCCTGGGACAAGAGGGATGTGGAGATGCTGGAGGTGTGCAGAGAAGGGCCCTGAGGATGCTCAGAGGGCTGCAGCAGCTCTGCTGTGAGCACAGCCTGAAAGAGTTGGGGCTGTGCAGGCTGCAGAAGAGGAGGCTCCCAGGTGACCGTCTGGTGGCCTTCCAGGATCTGAAGGGGGCTACAAAAAAGCTGGGGAGGGACTTTTTAGGCTATCAGGACTAGGTTGAATGGAGCAAAGCTGGAGGTGGGGAAATTCAGACTGGAGGTGAGGAGGAAGTTCTTGAGCATGAGAGTGCTGAGAGGCTGGAATGGGTTGCCCAGGGAGGTGGTTGGGGCCACATCCCTGGAAGAGGTTGCCCAAAGAAGCCCCATCCCTGGATGCTATTAAGACCAGGCTTAATGTGGCTTTGGGCAAGCTGATCTAGTGGAAAGAGTCCTTGCCCGTGGCTGGGGGGTTGAGACTAGATGATGCTTGAGGTCCCTTCCAGCCCAAAGCATTCTGTGATTCCTCTGCTTTCTCCTCTCTCAGTACTTTTCTCACCGTCACCACCAACACCTTCACTCTTTCCTGGAATAGCTTCAAGAACCACAGCTTCTGCTTGCATCCAGAAGCAGAGAGCTCTGAAGCTGCACATATTGTTTTGACATATGCAGCCCCTTTGTCAGAAGGTGTGGAAAGAGCTAGAGGTGGTTTGGAACAGTAAGTAATTAAAAAAGAAGAAAAAAAAAAAAAGGAAAACAAACGAAAAAATAACATCCAGAAAGGCTCCAAAGCACAGCAACAGAAGAGCTGCAGCCAGACACAGTCAGAAACAAGAGCACTGAAATGTGCTGGACGTGAAAGGATGCTAAATATACCCAAGAGTGCTGCTGTGACACAGCAGGTTGAGCAAAACAGATAGAAAGCCATGCAAGATGGCTAGAATCATGGAATGGTTTCGGTTGGAAGGGACCTCAAAGCTCAGCCAGTTCCAAGCCCCCTCCATGGGCAGGGTCACCTCCCACTAGAACAGGTCTCTTAAGGCCACATCCAGCAGGCTGCCCAGAGAGGTTGTGGAGTCTCCTTCTCTGGAGACTTTCCAAGCCCACCTGGCTGCGTTCCTGTACCTCCTGCACTTCTGTGGCCACAGAACTGTGCTGCAAAATCCCACCTCTAATTTAAACAGACCTTCCTTAGTTTTGTATGGTTGCAGAGAAGAAGACCATTCCTGTGTGAACATCCCCTGCTATGAGGACAGGCTGAGAGAGTTGGGGCTCTGCAGCCTGAAGAAGAGAAGACTGCCAGGAGACCTTAAGAGTAGGCTTCCAGGATCTGAAAGGGGCTACAGGAAGGCTGAGGAGGGACTATGACAAGGTCTTGTAATGACAGGACAAGGAGGAATGGGTTTAAACTGGCAGAGGAGAGACTGAAACTGGATGTTAGGAGGAAGTTCTTCACAGTGAGGGTGGTGAGACACTGGCACAGGTTGCCCAGCAGGTTGTGGCTGCTCCCTCCCTGGAGGTGTTCAGATTGGATGAGGCTTTGAGCAACCTGTTCTAGTGGGAGGTGTCCCTGCCTATGGCACAGGGGGGTTGGAACTGGCTGAGCTTTGAGCTCCCTTCCAACCTAAACCATTCTATGAATCTGTGATTTCCGTTGGAGTAGGAATGGTGGAGGCTGAAATGCTGGGGGAGCTTGGAAACAGGCCACGTTCTTGGCATGCCACAACAGCCAACAGTTCAAAAGAAAGCAGCACCATTATGATTTAAGGATCACAATTCTAGTATTATGGGACAGCGATACTTGCAGTTTCAGTTTCTCTGCAGTGATAAAGTTATAAGGAGAGCTGATGGATAGAAATTGAACTGGAAACCCTCGTGCATTGGCCACTTTGCTGAGTTAATTCTCCAGCCTTAACCTACTTCAGTATTATTTAAGAGCCTATTTACCAGGTTGGCAAAGCATTTCAGGGGCTGCCAGTGAGGGCTGGGGGTTGGGAAGGAAGGGACAGGCACAGCCTCTGCTCACTTGTGCCCTGGGATAGGACAAGGAGCAGTGGTTGGAAACTGCAGCACAGGAAGTTCCACCTCAATGTGAGGAAGAACTTCTTGACTGGAGGGGTCCCAGAGCACTGGCACAGGCTGCCAAGAGAGGTTGTGGAGTCTCCTTCTTTGGAGCCTTTGCAGCCCTGTCTGGATGTGTTCCTGTGTGATCTGTGCCAGATTCTCTGGTCCTGCTCTGGCAGGGAGCTTGGACTGGAAGATCTCCAGAGGTCCCTCCCTAACATCCTGTAATCTGTGCTGTGTCTAGGAATCACACATCCAAAGTCATTTTTCAGGTGCTACCATCTGAGCCAAAAGATGACAGCCTCTGGCAGAAGGTCCACTGCTAAGTGCAGCTGCTGTGCACATCCTCTCATCCTGAGATACCTTTCATTTAACCTGGGTTTTGCTTTGTTGCTGTGCTCTGCTTTTCCCTTCCATATTTTTTCTTTTTTTTGTTGGTTTTGGTTTAGGGTTTTTTGTTTGGTTTTGGTTTTTTCCCTTCTAATTATTCTATTGCATTGACCCAGGACATTTAACACAAGAAAAGCTCTGAAGCTTTCTGAGTGTAGCCTGTAAATGAAGCATCACTTGTTGGGGGTGGAGGGATTGGGAGGTTAGGTTTGGTCTTTTCTAAGCATGAGGGCAGTGTAGGTCACTCCCTTCCCTTGGTGGAATTACCTCACTAGCGGTTTGCACCCAAATTTGTGAGCTTAAGAGCAGGTTTCTGTCTGACAGTTTCTAAGTTCAGTGTGCTGACAGCACTGCATCTGAAAGACTTAAAGAATAAATTTCCTACCCTTTGTTCCTTAGTTCTCCTATCAGTGGGAATTGTTGTGTTGAAGTAGCTTCTTTACAACAGGAATAAAAAAAAAAACCAAAAACAAACCTACACAGAAAAGACTTTTAAATACTTAAAAATATTTCAGGTCAGCTACTTTTTAAATACTGAAGAAGAAAAAAAAAAAAAAGGTTGATCTGAAATCCTTGCTGCTGTCTCTGCAGAGCTGTAAAAGGTGGTTGAGGGCCTAATCATTGCTGTGGGGATCAATTTCTGACTGTATTTGCTTGGATCCTCATGGCAGTAATGGCTCCGGATTCTCTAGCAAGGCTGAATTGCTGCTGCCTGTGAATTGAATTTGCAGCAGAGACCCCCCCAAAAGCACACAAAATGCAGTTCCCCCTTCCCTGTCACAAAATCCTCAGGCAAGCCATGTAGTTCTGGAGCTTCTTTCTTAGCTCTTGTGGCTTTGGTAGCTAGATGAAAATAAATCTCAGTCTTCTTTTAGTAGTTTGGGTTTGTTCCTCCTTTTTTTTTTTTTTTTTTTTCTTTTTTCAGTCAAGAAGACCTTCAAATAAAGGAGATAACTTTAGGCTGCTTTGGCGTTGTGCTAGGATGTCACAGCAGGAATGCAGCTTGCTTGTGAAATGGGATGTGGATGGGAGTGCAAGCAGCAGTCAGTAGCACTTTAATGTGATTAGAGAAATGCATGTCTGCAGCATTCAGCAGTGAGAGCTGCATTTGCAGGCTCTGAAGCTGGGAAAAGTGAGAAGAGTCTCCAAGCCTTGGTGTGCACTGCTCTGCTGGCAGCTGTTTTATTGCCAGGTGATTTGCAAGGCAGCTCTGAACGTTTGTAACCCTGTGACGCTCTCTTGGTCTTACTTGGAACTGTTCTGTTTTCTTCTAGGTGAATCTGGACTGGGAAAATCGACATTAATCAACTCATTATTCCTAACAGAACTGTATTCCCCAGAGTATCCAGGTCCTTCTCACAGAATTAAAAAGACTGTACAGGTACGTTTGGGTAGAAAAGAAGCCTGCAGCTTTCACAACGTAGTCGTGTCATGTTCAGTGGTCATGTCAGCACCTAGAGATAAACTTAACCATGATCTGAGCCACTCAGGACTGCTCAATGTGCCTTGCCATGTGCCTTAGCTGTGCAAATACTCCTCAGACTTGCAGCCTGTAGAAATGTGAGTGCCCCAGAGTGCTTCGTGTGCTGCTGGGTGGGGCTTCCATCACCTCTTTGGGCAACCTCTTCCAGGGATGTGGCCCCAAACACCTCCCTGGGCAACCCATTCCAGCCTCTCACCATTCTCATGCTCAACAACTTCCTCCTCACCTCCAGGCTCAATCTCCCCACCTCCAGCTTTGCTCCATTCAACCTAGTCCTGTCACTCCCTAAAAAGTCTAAAAAGTCCCTCCCCAGCTTTTTTTATAGCCCCCTTCAGATCCTGGAAGGCCACAAGAAGGTCCCCTGGGAGCCTCCTCTTCTCCAGCCTGCACAGCCCCAACTCTTTCAGTCTGTCAGGTTAACATTGTTTGAATGAGAGCTTCAGTAGCTTAACAGGGGGTTTACCTGTCAGTAAATATATATTTATTGTTATGAATGCAACCAATTTGCACATTAACATAAAAACTTTACAGTGTGCTTGGTCTGATCGTTGTTGGGCTGCCTTGAATGGAATGTGGTAAGGCTTTGTTTAAGGCATTCAAAGCAGTCAAGCTGTGAGAGGCATCAAGCCTTGAATTGCTGGGTAGGAAGGGCCAGGGAGAGCTGTGTGACCCAGTTGCCTGGAGTGCATGGGAAAAGGGCTGCTTGGGAAGAGGCTTTTCAGATAAAAGCTTCAAATTCCAAGGCCTGAACTCATGTTTTCTATGAATCCCTTGGGAATCCTTTGTAAATGAGATGATAGGATGCAGTTGGATGCTAAACTATGAATGACACTGGCTTACAGTGGTTTTCTGGATCCTTTCCAGATGTTGCTGCTTTCTCTGCCTTTGACCATGTATGGACACATCCATTTAGATTAGAAAAAAAAAAAGCAGCTTTGGACAAGCTCTGTGGCAGGTTCTTCATCTGCTATCTCTACTGCTTACAAGATAGGGTGGATATAGTCTGGTTGTCCAGAAACACAGGACACAGGATGATTAGCAGACTGGAGCCTGATGAGGAGAGGCTGAGGGACCTGGGGGCTGCTTAGTCTGCAGAAGAGAAGACTGAGAGGGGATTTAATCAATGTTTATAAATATTTGAGGGCTGGGGGTTAGGAGAGGAGGAACAGGCTCTGCTCACTTGCTCCCTGCGATAGGATAAGGAGCAATGGATGGAAGCTGTTCCACCTCAACACAAGGGGAAACTTCTTGACTGGAAGGGTCCCAGAGCACTGGCACAGGCTGCCCAGAGAGGTTGTGGAGTCTCCTTCTCTGGAGCCTTTCAAGGCCTGTCTGGATGTATTCCTATGTGCCCTGAGCTAGATTGTGTGGTCCTGCTCTGGCAGGGGGGTTGGACTGGATGATCTTCTTGGGTCCCTTCCAACCCCTGACATCCTGTGAGCCTATGACCATTTGATTTGATCAATTAACATTTCTTCTTCCATAGGTTTTTTGCTCTGATAGCAAGAACCCTGCATGAATTTAGGCAAAGTCAGACTAGATGGAAATGCTCAGCACCCAGTAAGATGTTAGCAGTCTGCAGAGGTTGTTAGTGCAGGTCAGTTGTCAGAGAGCCACACTTTGATTTCTTTTTTTTACAAGCATGCAAGGTCCAGGGAAAACATTTGCCATGGCATTTCTGTGGCTCTCCCTTTCCTTTGCTACACATAAGATGATGTTTTATTAATTATTTCCTTTGTAAAAGCCTTCTGCTGTGAATTCTTAATAATTCAGTGGTTCTTGCTGGGAATTCTGGCGTTGGGTAGTAAAGCTGCTGCCCTGTAGTGCCTGGGCAGGAGAAGAGCTCTCAACATTGTCGTGCCCAGTGTTCTGAAACGTCTCACAGCTCTCTCGTGCTTGGAGAGCTCTGTGGTTGCAGCATGAAAGATAGCAAAAGGAATGCAAGGAATCAGGAGCTAATCTGTTTACTAAAGCCTGCGAGTAGTAAACTCTTGGCTGGGTTGGCTTTGTGTGGCTGGGGATTACTGTCTTGAGTTCTGGCATCAATTAATTGTGTGCAATAGAACACTTGACAGGGGAAAACACATTCAGCACAATTAGAACAAGCTTTTAAAGCGTGGCACATGTTTCTGCCTCCTTAGAGCTTTGGACACCCTTTGCACAGGTTTCTGCCTCCTTACAGCTTTGAACTGGACACTTTTACATGTTTCTGCCTCCTTGCAGCTTTGGACTGGACACCTTTTGCACATGTTTCTACCTCCCTGCAGTTTTGGACACCTTTGCACATGTTTCTGCCTCCTTACAGCTTTGGACACCTTTTGCACATGTTTCTACCTCCTTAAACTTTTGAACTGGACACCTTTTGCACATGTTTCTACCTCCCTGCAGTTTTGGACACCTTTGCACATGTTTCTGCCTCCTTAGAGCTTTGGACACCTTTTGCACATGTTTCTACCTCCCCACAGCTTTGGACTGGATACCTTTGCACATGTTTCTTTCTCCCTACAATTTTAGACACCCTTTGCAGATGTTTCTGCCTCCTTACAGCTTTGGACTGGACACCTTTGCATATGTTTCTACCTCCCTACAGCTTTGGACACCCTTTGCACATGTTTCTGCTCACTTAGAGCTTTGGACTGGACAGCTTTGCACATGTTGCTGCCTCCTTACAGCTTTGGACCCCTTTTGCATATGTTTCTACCTTTTTACAGCTTTGGACACCTTTTGTATTATGTTTCTTCATAACCTTTGTGTTATGAAGCTGCCTTACTGATGTGTCTTTGCTTTGGTGGGTGAGGAACCAGGTAGTGCTGACTGCATTCTGTAGACAGCCACGGTCTGCCTGACTTTGGATTTTGGAGACCTAGCAGTGAAAGGGATTGACCTGGCTTGGGTAGGAGCCCTACTGATGCTTACTCAGGGGTTAAATACGGAGCTTTCTTTGCACTTAGCTGCTGGCTTCTGTGTATTAGCTTCTGACTTAGAGTCAGCATTGTGCTTGTGCAAGAGGAATTGGGTTTGACTTTCTGCACCACATAAGCAGGCATTGCAAAGCCTTTGCAGCAATGTTAGGTGTGGCTGTCAGTCTGCCTCACCTCTGTGAGTGAGGGCGTGCAAGTGTTTAGGGGCAGCACTGATGTGACCTCAACTCTTGAGCTGCTCAGGAGACCACTTTGATAGGATTCGTTATCCAAGTTTGGCCTTTCTCTGAGGGTTCATCATTGACTCTTCCTGCAGTGTTCAGCTAGCTGGAGATAACTTCCCTTCCTCTCCCCAGCTAGGGATCAGGAGCCTTAAGCAGTGTTAAGCAATGAGCAGCAGGGTGGCATTGTTGTCTGCCAGCTCATGAGTAAGTTGTTCACACAGTTGATTTCTCACATCCCTACCCAGAAAACTGATCATTTGATGGAAATGGTCTTGCTAGCAGGGGAAAAAAAATAGAGTTGAGTGAGTCTCCCTTTCTGGAGATATTCAAAACCCACCTGGGTGCATTCCTGTGTGATCTGGGCTAGGTGACCCTGCTCTGGATGAGCTTTTGAGGTCCCTTCCAGCCCCTGGCACTCTGATTCTGTGTGAGCAACAAGAAAGAGCCAACACACCAAGGAGTTTCTCATTGCTTACTGTTGTTGAGCAGACTGATACAGCAGTGGTGCACTCCTTCAGGCAGATAGACTTGTTCAAGGCCAGGTTGGATGAGACCTTGGGCGACCTGTTGTAGTGGGAGGTGTCCCTTTCTATGGCACAGGGTGGGTTGGAACTGGCTGAGCTTTGAGCTCCCTTCCAACCTCAGCCATTCTATGTTAGACCTGGTGTTGCATTACCAGCAACGAGTGAGAAGTTAGTAGAAAGAGGAGGCCATCAGCTCTTTGCTGTTTACCTTAGGTTTTCTGTGTCATGATAGGCTTAATCTCTTTGGCATGCTTGCTGTGAGCTGGCTGAGTGAGCTGCAGCTGGGTGGTCACCACTCCAGGCATGCATTCCCACGCCCAGATCTTGCATCATGCCTTCTGCTGCTGCTGCAGCTGCCTTCTGAGCCAGCTTGCCAGGAGTGACCTGAGCTCACAGGAGCCAGTCCATTAGAGTCACATGAGGTCTAGCTCAGCAGATTGCAGCCAGGCTGTTTTTACTCTTCCAACAGGAACCCATCACATGCTGTGATTCCTTTCCCAAGCATTGTACTATCTGAAGAAGAAATGTTTTGTTGTTTTTTTTTCCTTAAAAATCCCATTAAATGGACTAAAAATATGGAATCTGAGCTGGGTTGGGGAGAGGATTGGTTTTGGAAAGTGTGGTTTTTCATTGGCATGGCTAAAGTCTGATGCCTGAGGTTTAGACTGGACTCCCTCTTGAGAGTGGAGTCAAATGGTTGCTCCTGCAAAGATGACCCAAGGGCTGGAGCAGCTCTGCTAGGAGGATAGGCTGAGGGAGCTGGGGGTGTTCAGCCTGGAGAAGACTCCAGGGGGGACCTTAGAGCTGCTTTCCAGTAACTCAAGGAATCCTATAGGAAGGCTGCAGAAGGACTTCTCATGAGGATGTCTAGAGACAAGAGAAGGGGGAATGGTTTGAAGCTTGAGAGCAGGGTTAGACTAGATCTTAGGAAGAAGTTCTTCAGACCTTAGAGCTGCCTTCTAATAGCTGAAGGGATCCTACAGGAAGGCTGCAGAGGAACTTTTCATGAGGGTGTCTAGAGACAAGAGAAGGGGGAATTGTTTGAAGCTTGAGAGCAGGGTTAGACTGAAGCTTAGGAAGAAGTTCTTCAGACCTTAGAGCTGCCTTCCAATAACAAGGGATCCTATAGGAAGGCTGCAGAAGGACTTTTCATGAGGGTGTCTAGAGACAAGAGAAGGGGGAATGGTTTGAAGCTTGAGAGGAGGGTTAGAATGGAGCTTAGAAAGAAGTTCTTCAGTAGGAGGGTGGTGAGACTCTGGAACAGGGCTCCCCAAGGAGGTTATGGCTGCCTCTTCCCTGGGGGTGTTGAGCTGCTGATCAGCTGAGTCTATTGAGAGGTGTCCCTGCCTGTGGTGAGGAGGTTGGAGGAGGTGACTGCTGAGGTCTCTTCCAACCTAAGCCATTCCATGATTTGATCCTGGCAGTAGAATCATGGAATCATGCA
The DNA here is from genome assembly GCA_013396835.1 of Psilopogon haemacephalus. Lineage (NCBI taxonomy): Eukaryota > Metazoa > Chordata > Aves > Piciformes > Megalaimidae > Psilopogon > Psilopogon haemacephalus. Next base: position 35,400 of record VWZI01014493.1, read on the forward strand.
GGTTGGAAAAGACAGAATTGCTGGTTAGAGTTTTTCCTGTTTCATCTGGTGTTAAAATATTAAAGTCCATCAAAACGATAAAATATATTGAAGCCCTACATGCTTCCACGTGTCCTTTAACCACTTAAATGATGACCCTTTAAAACTCATTGACAGCGATTGGGATGGTAGGAGCAAAACAGAGCTGCAGTATCCCCTCTGGAGCAGGAGGGTTTGCAGTTCACTGCCAGGCTTCTTTTTCTTTTCTCACTGTTTGCTGATGAAGCTGCTGATTTTTTGTAATGAACATTGCCTTGTTCACCTTGCAGGTGGAGCAGTCCAAAGTTTTAATCAAGGAGGGAGGCGTCCAGTTACTACTCACAATAGTTGACACGCCAGGATTTGGAGATGCTGTGGACAACAGCAATTGGTAAGGCTTTGGTTTTTTTGGGTGCCCTCTCCCACAACCATTCCTGAGTTGTCCTTTGTGTGTGTGACACATTCTGACATTTATTGTTATTTTTTAGTTTATTGCTAATTTTTAATTTATTGTTTTTATTTATCTTTTTTAATTGTTTTTTAATTGTTTTATTTATTATTAATTTTAAAAGTTGTTGTTAATTTTAAAATTTATTGATAATTTTTATTGCTAATTTTTAATTTGTTAATTTTTTATTGTTT
>VWZI01014493.1:91089-104020 GCA_013396835.1 Psilopogon haemacephalus
CCTTTTGCCTTGCCTTTTGCCTTGCCTTTTGCCTTGCCTTTTGCCTTGCCTTTTGCCTTGCCTTTTGCCTTGCCTTTTGCCTTGCCTTGCTTTTTCTGTTGGGTTTGTCTTTGTGGGGGTTCTGTTTGTTTGGGGTTTGGCTTTTTCTTTGTTGTTGTCATTGGTTTGGAGGTGTTTTTGTGGCTTCCAGCTATGTGAGTTCAGCAATATTTTGGTCTGCATCAAAAGCAGCATTGCCAGCAGAGCCAGAGAGGTGATTCTGAAGGGGTCCTACAGAAAAGCTGGGGAGGGACTTTTCAGGCTATCAGGGAGTGACAGGACTAGGGGGAATGGAGCAAAGCTGGAGGTGGGGAGATTCAGACTGGAGGTGAGGAGGAAGTTGTTGAGCATGAGAGTGGTGAGAGGCTGGAATGGGTTGCCCCTGCAGGGAGGTGTTTGGGGCCAGATCCCTGGAAGTGTTTTTGGCCAGGCTGGCAGAGGCTGTGGGCAGCCTGCTCTAGGGTAGGGTGTCCCTGGGCATGGCAGGGGGGTTGGAACTGGCTGATCCTTGTGGTCCCTTCCAGCCCTGACTGATGCTATGATTCTATGCCCAAGGTACAAGAGCAGGCTTTGAAGATCAGGTCAAGCAACAGAGGAAGGTTTATGAGGAAATTTCCTTCCAACCTATGGCAAATCAATACACAGCAACACTCAGCTTCTTACTTTTGCTTTCTGCTGCCACGTTGGAGGGCTCAGCTGGGCAGCCTGGAGGGGCTACCATCAGCCCTGCACACAGCAACTCAGAGCTGCTCTGCTCCACGGGCACCCGGACAGAGAAGTACAAACCACAGCCCAGTTCAGATAAGCTGGGGTGAAAAAAAGAGAAATGGGAACTATCACATGCCTGGAGGTGGTTTTTTTTTGCTCCTTGCAGCACAACCTTCATCTGCCAGCAGCGCTCCCAGAATTGGTACTGGCAAGGGCAGCGCGTGGAAAGTTGCCCAAATTAAAGCCAGGAAGCTGCTGACTGAGGACTGTGCAGCCTCTGAGCCTTTGCCTTGTCCTTCAGGCTGTGGCTTCCCTTTCTGCAGTGCTCCTAAAGCAAAGCAGCTGAAGCAGAAGGCATGGAAGGGTTGGAGGGGGGGGTTGGTAACCAAAGGAGAGATCAAGAACATCTCAGGGCATCCCCAGGCACCCATACAGGCTGGGCAAGGACTGGCTTGAGACACTGGCACAGGTTGCCCAGGGAGGTTGTGGAGCACAGAAGCACCCAATGTGATCAAAGATCACATTGGGTGCTTCNGCTGCAGTTTTGGTTTGGGGTTTTTTTTTTTTTTTCCTCTTCTCCCCTGCTGAAGCCTCTCACCAGGCAGTTTGAAAATCAGCACCTTGCAAAGATCATCTCAAGTTTCAGGCAAAATCTGCTTGAAAAGATGCAGCTTTGCCTTTTATGCCAGGGGGGTGTGTGTTATAAATTCTTGCAAAGAGAGGAGGCTCCTCTACCAGTGCTTTAAATGGGGGGGTGGAAAAAAAAAAGTGTTTCTGATTTTGATTCCTCTTGCCTCAGATGTCATTAAAGCTCTGCAGAAAAAATCCCTCCTTAACTTCCAGCTGCGTTGGGGCACAGGATTGGGTTTGCCTTGCAGGAGGAGGTGTTCCAGAGGAGTTTGTTATGGGTGTTAGGAGCTCAGCAGCACAAGCCCTCAGCCTTCTCCTCTCCCTATCTTCAGCTGAGCCCAGCTGATTATGCTGTGCTGCCACTCTTACAATTCCTCTTCCATATGCATCTTATCTTCCTAAAGATAGTGTCTGGAAACGTCAGCTCGGTGGAGGGAGATGGATGAATTTCTCCATCAGAAGGATCTCTTCTGTCTAGCAGCCCTTCAGCACCCACTGCTGCTTGGAATGGCTCTCAAAAATAGAAGGTGCTGGAGGGCTGGCAGCCTTCTCCTGGCCATGTCGTTTGTCTTGGGTGATGAGGAACAGCTTCAGGGGCTTGGAGCACCTCTGCTATGAGGACAGGCTGAGGGAGCTGGGCTTGTTCAGCCTGGAGAGGAGAAGGCTCCAAGGAGACCTGATAGAATCATAAAATTGGTCAGGGTTGGAAGGGACCACAAGGATCAGCCAGTTCCAGCTCCCCCTGCCATGGGCAGGGACACCCTACCCTAGAGCAGGCTGCCCACAGCCTCATCCATAGAATCAGTCAGGGTTGGAAGGGACCACAAGGATCAGCCAGTTCCAACCCCATTGCCATGGACAAGGACACCCTACCCTAGAGCAGGCTGCCCACAGCCTCTGCCAGCCTGGCTGCAAACACCTCCAGGGATGTGGCCCCAGCCACCAACCTGGGCAACCCATTCCAGGCTCTCATCACCCTGCTGAGTGCTGGGTTGGACTGGATGACCTTTGGAGGTCCCTCCCAGCCAATTCTATGATTTTGTAGGTGTTTGGGCTCTTATGCTATATGTGGTTTTGCTAAGTGTGATGGATAGAAGAGCTCAGTCCTTGTGGGGCAGAGTTTTGCCATATGCTTATGCCAACGTTCTGGGCCCTGGGTGATTGATTTGTTTGTTTTCTTGCTCATGAGATCATCTCAGGACCATTGCAATCTGCAGACTTGATTGCAAGCTGAGTCCATAGACTTTGCACATGCCTTTATCTGCTGTAGGGGCAATTTGATGTTACTGAGGAGCAAGGGTCATACAACAACTTGAATCTCCCATCTGAAGAGCACACAGATTGCTCCCTCCATTAGTTTTGGTTTTGGTTTTGTTTTTGGTTTGGTTTTATTTTTAATTATTCCCAGTGCTTGCCTCCAGTTTCACCTCCCCAGGTCTGCCCTGCAAAGCTGGGATGCTCCTGGAAATGCTGCCAGATCCTCAAGTTTGTTCTCACTGGTGGTCAAATTTTAGGGCAGTTTGCTTCTTTCATAGAGTCACAGAATCAGTCAGGGTTGGAAGGGACCACAAGGATCAGCCAGTTCCAACCTTCCTGCTGTGGATAAGGACATCCTAGCCTAGAGCAGGCTGCCCATGGCCTCATCCATAGAATCAGAATCAGTCAGAGTTGGAAGGGACCACAAGGATCAGCCAGTTCCAACCCCCCTGCCATGCCCAGGGACACCCTACCCTAGAGCAGGCTGCCCACAGCCTCTGCCAGCCTGGCCAAAAACACCTCCAGGGATGTGGCCCCAAACACCTCCCTGGGCAACCCATTCAGGGGGGCTGGGAAGTGACTATTGACAGAGTCTTGTAATGAGAGGATGAGGAGGAATGGATTTAAACTGGCAGAGGGGAGATTGAAACTGGTGTGAGGAGGAAGCTGTTTACAGTGAGGGTGGTGAGACACTGGCACAGATTGCCCAGGGAGGTTGTGGCTGCTCCCTGCCTGGAGGTGTTCAAGGCCAGGTTGGATGAGGTCTTGAGTGACCTGTTCTAGTGGGAGGTGTCCCTGCCTATGGCACAGGGGGGCTGGAACTGGCTGAGCTTTGAGGTCTCTTCCAACCTAAACCATTCTTTGATTCCAGTGTCTTGCCCTGCTTTTCCTTCCTGTTTTCCATGTTGGGATAGGCCAAGGAGCAATGGATGGAAGCTGCAGCACAGGAGGTTGCAGCTCAACACAAAGGGGGACTTTTTGACTGTGTGGGTCCCAGAACACTGGCACAGGCTGCCAAGAGAGGTTGTGGAGTCTCATCCTCTGGAGCCTATCTGGATGTGTTCCTGTGTGACCTGAGCTAGATTGTCTGGTCCTGCTCTGGCAGGGGGCTTGGACTCGATGCTCTCTTTGGGTCCCCTCCAACCCCTGACCTCCTTTGATCCTGTGATCCTGTTCCATGCCCCACATGTGGTTGTTTCAGAGCTGCTTTCTCCACCTTGGAGCTGGTTGCAAAACATACAAACGGTGTGGAGCTGCTCGGGGCACGACTCTGTCCCTCTGCCTGCAGCCCACCGAGCTCCATCTCCTCCTGCCACCCCTTCCCAACATGCCACTGCCCTTCAGCTCCGGTGCTTGGAGAGCTCTGGGTCTGGATGGCCAGGCTGTCCCATCCCCACAGAAACAAAAAGTAGTGTTTCTGAGGCTGGCTTTGTGTGGAAGCTTCTGACCTAAATAAGAGGAAGGATCTGGGCTGCACAATTAGCTCCCAGTGCCAGGGAAGAAAAGCTGAGCTCGGGCCCCCATTCCCCTGCTTTGCAAGGGCTGCTCTGTTGTGCAGTCCTCTTGCATCCTTATGCTTTAAAGAGCCATTCTCATGCCCAGGCATCCCCGAGCCTGGCATGCAGGAGGCTGCTCTGTGACTGGGAAGCTTCCACCGCTCCTTCCTGCCTGTCATTGTGCAGCTGGGAGCTGGGATGGCCTCCAGCTCGCTGAAGACACTCCAACATTGTTCCCTCCTAGCCCCCTCCTCCTCGCAGGGCATGGCTTTTTCTTTGTTTTTTTGGGGTGAGGCTTGCATGTTCCTCTGCTGGCTTTGCAGGCAGGAAGGCAAGCAGCAGTTCGTGGGAACGAGGTAACCTTGCATCAGCCACGAGCCAAGGGACAGGAGGGCTGCTGCAGGGCGTGAGGGAGAGGGACTTGGGGGTGCTGGTGGAGCTCAAGATGAGGCAGCAGTGTGCACTTGCAGCCCAGAAAGCCAAGCAGAGGCTGGGCTGCAGCAGGAGCAGTGTGGGCAGCAGGGCCAGGGAGGGGATTCTGCCCCTCTAATCCACCCTGGTGAGAGCCCACCTGGAGTAGTGCATCCAGTGCTGGAGATCCTGGGAGAAGAGGGATGTGGAGATGCTGGAGGTGTCCAGAGAAGGGCCATGAGGATGCTCAGAGGGCTGCAGCACCTCTGCTGTGAGCACAGACTGAAAGAGTTGGGGCTGTGCAGGCTGGAGAAGAGGAGGCTCCCAGGGGACCTTCTTGTGGCCTTCCAGGATCTGAAGGGGGCTACAGAAAAGCTGGGGAGGGACTTTTGAGGCTATCAGGGAGTGAGAGGACTGGGGAGAATGGGGCAAAGCTGGAGGTAGTGATCTTAGATGTTGTGCTGAGTGATTTGGTTTAGTCAAGGACTTGTCAGTGTGATTGGACTCGATGATCTCAAAGGTCTTTACCAATCTAAGAAATTCTGTGAGGTGGGGAGATTCAGATTGGATGTGAGGAGGAAGTTGTTCAGCATGAGAGTGGTGAGAGCCTGGAATGGGTTGCCCAGGGAGGTGTTTTGGGCCAGATCCCTGGAGGTGTTTTTGGCCAGGCTGGCAGAGGCTGTGGGCAGCCTGATCAAGGGTTGGGTGTCCCTGGGCATGGCAGGGAGGTTGGAACTGGCTGATCCTTGTGGTCCCTTCCAACCCTGGCTGATTCCATGATGTTGGTACCTGCCTCTGCCCTGCCCTGCCCTGCTCTGCAGCAGCAGGGTGCTTGACTGACTGGCACTGCTCCTCTTTCTCTGCTGGCCACCAAGAAGCACAGATGTTCAGTGTGCCAGGGCTGCAGGGCTTTGCAGGGAGCAATGCCAGCTCGCTCTTGACTGCGCTTGCGGTCGCTCAGGGGCTGCTTTGCTGCTGGGTTGCTATTTCTTTCCTGTAGCCAGGGGAGATAAAAGCAGGTTAATGGGACAGGGAGGAGGGGGGGTTGATACTCAAATNGTGGCCTTGAGGTGTTTGGGGCCAGATCTCTGGAGGTGTTTTTGGCCAGGCTGGCAGAGGCTGTGGGCAGCCTGCTCTAGGGTAGGGTGTCCCTGGGCATGGAAGGGGAGGTTAGAACTGGCTGATCCTTGTGGTCTCTTCCAGCCCTGACTGATTCTGTGATCCTATGGATGAGGCTGTGGGCAGCCTGCTCTAGGGTAGGGTGTCCCTGGGCATGGCAGGGGAGGTTGGAACTGGCTGATCCTTGTGGTCCCTTCCAACCCTGACTGCTTCTCTGATTAGGAAACTTCCCCTTTCTGCAAGCCCCGTGGCAAGCACCTCGCCGACGCCTCCCTTCCGCCTGCATTTTCAGCCCATGCAGGCATCTGCCTTTGGCTCTTGCTGTTTCTAGTTGGTGAAAAGAGAGGGAGAAGTCAGCGTTTCTCCTCTGGTGAGCGTGGATCCCAGTAACTCTGCAGATGTCTGGCTGGATCCCTGCCTGCACCCAGGGTTACCTCAGTTCAGGGAGTTCACGCTCCGGCGGCTCGTGCCAGCCTGCATCCGCTGGTGGGCAAAGCATCTTAGCCACCTCTGCCCTGCTCACCACCAAGGGGGCTGGGGGGATCCCTGTGTTTAACAAAATCTCCTTTTTCCTGCCTGCTTTGGAAGGCTTTGAAAGGATTTAATTTTTTTTCCCTTTTTATTTTATTTTCCTTTTTTTTTTTTTTTTTTAATTTTAAATCCCCACCAGGCTCACAGCCTCCTTTTCTAAAATTAGAAGGATTTGGGGTGGTGGTTTGGTGTTTTTTCTGATTTTTGCTTTTATCTGTGTCCTCTCTGACAGAGGTGACACAGCAGAATGGTGGTTGTCATCCTCTGTGAAGCAGATCTAAGTTGCAGAATGGTTTAGGTTGGAAGGGAGCTCAAAGCTCAGCCAGTTCCAATCCCCCTGTGCCATAGGCAGGGACACCTCCTACTAGATCAGGATGCTCAAGGCCTCATCCAACCTGGCCTTGAGCACCTCCAGGCAGGGAGCAGCCACAACCTCCCTGGGCAACCTGTGCCAGTGTCTCACCACCCTCACTGGAAAGACCTCTTTGCTTTAGACTTCTGGAGAGCTTCCAGTCCAATCCCTCTTGCCAGAGCAGGGACAGAGAATCCAGCACAGGTCACATAGGAGCACATCCAGATAGAAGTGGAAAGGCTCCAGAGGAGACTCCACAACCAATCTGGGCAGCCTGTGGCAGTGCTCTGGGACCCTTCCAGTCAAAAAGTTCTTCCTCACGCTGAGGAGAAGCTTCCTGTGCTTGTCCCTTGTCCTATATCCCAGGGCACAAGTGAGCAGAGGCTGTCCCTGTCCCTTGATAACTCCCAGCCCTCAGCTATTGATAGACATTGCTCAGATCCCCTCTCAGCCTTCTCCTCTGCAGCCTAAGCAGCCCCAGGGCTCTCAGCCTTTCCTCATCAGGCAGTGCTGCAGTCCCTGCAGCATCCTTGGACTCTTCCCAGCAGATCCCTGTCCCTCTTGCTCTGGGGAGCCCAGCACTGGATGCAGTATTCCAGGTGGGTCCTCCCTTAGGAGGGCAGAGCAGACTCTGTAGTCAGCACTTCTATCATGTGTGTGCTGTAAAACCCCCCAGACGAGACACTGGGAAGTGGAGTGGTGGAGAGGAGGATGTCCAGCATAGCTCTGCCCTGTCTCCATCTCTGACCTCAGGCTGGCTGAGTGTCATCACTTGGGGCAGGTTCTCAGTGCTGCTCCAGCCGCACGTGTTGCTGAGAGCCTCCCTCTTTATCAGGGCCAGGAGCTGATCCGGCTTAATCTGGGAGCTTCTGGTCTGCCAAGCAAATTGGCTTCACCTAACCAGCTGCTGGCTGGGGCTTGGACTGCTCAAACCTCTTTATCTGCAGTTGCAAGTGAAAGCCAAACTATGCCCTGGGTGTCGGTGTGGAGGGCACTGCTGCTTGCCACGTGTGGAGGCTTGCAGGGGGCAGGGAGAAGATCCCAGTTTAAAACACTGGTTTAAGGCAGGAGAGGTGCCTGGGGTGAGGATGTGGCATGGGGTGGGGCCCTTCAGCTGGGCACCTGTGGCATCTGGTCAGGGCTGCTGCATGGTGTGGGGAGAAGCCCCCCAGTTGGTCACCTCTGGCATCTGGGCAGCGCTGCTGTCTGCTGGGGAAAAGGAGCATCCCAGCAGGGGTGGCTGTGGTGCTGGGAGCAGGATGGCTCCCAGGGGCTCTCTGTCCCTTTTCAGCATGGTCCTCCTCTTCCTACCAGTGTCCAGCCACACCTCACTGTCCCTTATCAAATCACAGCACTTGGAGAGTCCGAGGCACTTGGGGCTGGTTTTGTTATGCTGCTAACAAACTCAGCGGTTGCATTTGCCATGGAGAAGTGGGGAAAGTCCTAACTGATGCCCTCCAGCTTCCAGGAATTGTTCTAGAAATGAAGTGAGATCCTGGCTTCAGGGCTGTGCTGAGCATTTGCCTGGAGGTTTGCAGAATCACAGGATGTTAGGGAGCTTGAAAGAGCACTCAGTGCAACCCCCTCCCAGGGCAGGTCACAGAGGAATGCATCCAGGTGGGTTTTGAGTGTCTCCAGAGGAGGAGACTCCACAACCTCTCTGGGCAGCCTGCTCCAGGGTTCTGGCACCCTCACGGTGAAGAAGTTTTTCCTGGTGTTCCTGTGGAGCCTCCTCTGCTCCAGCTTGCACCCAGTGCCCCTTGTCCTGTCCTTGGCCATCCCTGAGCAGAGCCTGGCTCTGTCCTTCTGACACTGCCCTGCACATCTTTATCCACATGACTGCGGGCAGCTCTCAGGCTCCTCTGCACCAAGTGTCCCAGCTCCCTCAGCCTGTCTTCATCAGGGAGATGTTCCAGCTTGCACCCAGTGCCCCTTGTGCTGTCCTTGGCCATCCCTGAGCAGAGCCTGGCTGCATCCTCCTGCACATCTTTATCCACGTGAGCTGGAGCTTTTCAGCCTGGAGAAGAGAAGGCTTCCAGGAGACCTTAGAGTAGCCTTCCAGTATCTGAAAGGGGCTACAGGAAGGCTGGGGAGGGACTATTAGCAACATGGGTGAGGGCAGCCCTCATGGTCACAGGAGCACATTGGTGGCTTGTGGCCATCCTCCTATCCACCAGGACCCCCAGGTCCCTCTCCTCTGTGCCACTCCCCAAGCTCTACTGGTCCATGAGGTTGTTCTTTCCCTCGCCCTTGTTGTAGAAGAGGGAATTTAGCTGCTGGGGCATCTGGAGTGCCATTTATGTAACTCCAGCCCAAGCAGCAGAGCAGACACTCTCAGCCCCAGTTGTTTTTTTGTTTTTTTTTTTTCTGTTTGATGATGACTTTGAAGGGTCATGAGAGCTGTATGAGGTTTAAGCCCTTCAGCTAGCCAAAAGCCACAGCCTCACGCAGCCTTTGCTCCCAGCATCAGAACAACACTGAAAAGGTTTGGATTTAAGCCTCCAGAGGATGCATCACAGCACTGCAGCTCTAATCCGGGAGAGAGTTAATCCTTCCTCAACTCTCACAGTCAGGGAAGCTGAGTCTGCAGCCTCCCAGCCAGCTGCTGCCCTCCAGCCAGCCCCTGCCCAGTTTGCTCTCCAGCAGATCCCTGTCCCTCTGCAACTGGAGAGCCCAGAACTGAAGGCAGTACTCAAGATGGGGTCTCAGCAAGGCAGAGTAGAGGGGGAGGAGAACCTCCCTTGATCTGCTGGACACACTCTTCTTAATGCCTCTCAGGATCCCCTTGGCCTTCTTGGCCCCCAGGGCACATTGCTGTGCCATGGATGTTCTCCCCCAGCACTCCCAGGTCCCTCTCCCCAGCAGATCACCTCCCAGCCTGTCCTGCTGCAGTTTGCTGTTCCTCCCCAGCTGCAGGACTCTGCCTCTGTCCTTGTTGGAACCTCTCTGGGTTCCTCCTGTGCCCTTCCTTTTGAACATCACAAGGCTCCTGTTGACCCAGCTGAGTTTCTCCAGGATCTGCTGGAGTCAAGGGCTGCCATCTGCCAGGGCAGCCACAGCCCCAAATTTACACTCTGTTATAAAAACATAATCACCTCTCACCCATCATAAAGGCCACTGACCCTGTGCAGCAAATGCCACCAGAATGCCCTTTGTTGACATAGGAAGAGCTTTATCTGACCAGACCACGCAGTTGAGTCATGTTTGCTTTCTCCCAGCCCAGCAGCCTGGGCCAGCTCCTCCAGGGGACAGAGTGAGGCACACAGCACAGCAGGCAGACAGCTCCTCTGCTCTCCTCCCCACCTCTCACATCACCTCACAGAGCAGGATGCCAGCACTGTCCATGCAAGCATCTCCTTTGGTACCTTCCCAAGCTTCCTGAGCTGCAAGCCTGAAGCTGCTTTCCACAGATCCTACACGTTTGGGAAAGGCTGGATCAAAAATCCTGGATGAAACCTCCTAACATCCCATTTCAATCTCCCCCCTGCCAGTTTAAACCCATTCCTCCTCGTCCTGTCATTACCAGCCCTTGTCAATAGTCCCTCCCCAGCCTTCCTGTGGTCCCCTTTCAGATCCTGGAAGGCCACTCCAAGGTCTCCTGGAGGCCTTCTCTTCTCCAGGCTGCAGAGCCCCAGCTCATGTGGACAAAGATGTGCAAGGCAGTGTCAGGAGGATGCAGCCAGGCTCTGCTCAGGGATGGCCAAGGACAGGACAAGAGGCATTGGGTGCAAGGCTATTGGCATCCTGGAGTGGATTAGGAGAGGAGTGGTCAGTAGGTCTAGACACCCTTACAACACTCCTGTGACTCTAGAAACTTGAAGGGTCCTATGGGAAGGCTGCAGAGGGATTTTTCCTAAGGGTGTCTAGCAACAGAATCATAGAATCAGTCAGGGTTGGGAGGGACCACAAGGATCATCCAATGCCATGCCCAGGGACACCCTACCCTAGATCAGGTTGCCCACAGCCTCTGCCAGCCTGGCTGCAAACACCTCCAGGGATGTGACCCCAAACACCACTCTCATGCTGAACAACTTCCTCCTCACCTCCACTCTGACTCTCCCCACCTCCAGCCTTGCTCCATTTCCCCTAGTTCTGGCACTCCCTGATAGCCTAAGAAGTCCCTCCCCAGCCTTTCTGTAGCCCCCTTCAGATCCTGGAAGGCCACAAGAAGGTCCCCTGGGAGCCTCCTCTTCTCCAGCCTGCACAGCCCCAACTCTTTCAGTCTGTGCTCACAGCAGAGCTGCTCCATCCCTCTGAGCATCCTGAGCACTTTTTTTTGGTTTTGTTTTGTTGTTTTTTTTTTTTTTTTCTCTGTGCCTCCTATATAGAATTCTATATGGAGTGTGAAGATTAGAAAAAAAGAGAGTTTTGGTGCTGCTGTGATTTGTGTTTCTGTAATCCTTGCAGTTGAGTGATTTGCTGTTTTCTTTCTTTCCCCCTCCTCCCTTCTTTTCTTACAGCATCAAGCTTTTGGCTGTGCAGGAGCTGGTCGATAGGGAAGCACTGGAAAAGGTACTTTAAAAACAAAATTTATCTGTCTACCACAGCTATCATAATGCATTCAGGCTCTAAAAGCACTCTGGATGGGGCACTTAGTGCTACTGGGTAGGGCTGGGTGCTAGGCTGGACTGGATGAGCTTGGAGGTGTCTTCCAACCTGGCTGATTCTAGTCTAAGTAGACAGTTGGAAGCAACAAAGATGAAGGTCTAGAAGCTGAAAGTGTCCAAGGAGCCTCTTTTGAACATGGAGAACAGGGAGAGGTGCCTTGGCAGGAGTCTGGGTTTGATTTGGTGGTGGATGGATCAAAGCAGCTCACTTCTCCAGGGTCAATCCCCAGGATAGAGAGTGCCCTGGCAGGCATTGCTCACCTCTCCAGGGTCAGCTCCAGTATAGAGTGCCCTGGCAGGCATTGCTCACCTCTCCAGGGTCAGCTCCAGTATAGAGTGCCCTGGCAGGCATTGCTCACCTCTCCAGGGTCAATCCCCAGGATAGAGTGCCCTGGCAGGCATTGCTCACCTCTCCAGGGTCAGTCCCAGTATAGAGTGCCCTAGCAGGCAGGGTCAAGCCCCAGGGGGGGACTCCTGCTTCCCTCCAGCATCACCACTCTAACAGTGCCATTTCAGCCAGGCTCAACCCCGAGTTCAGTTGCTGCTGTGCCCTGCTGCAGCCTCCTCCTTCCTCAGCAGCACAGGGAGAATTTTAACTAGAACCTTGCCTTTTGTTTCCCTCTCTCCAGCCTGCTGTTTCCTCCAGATATTATCTGAGGAATAAAAAAGACAACAAAAAAAAACCACCCCAAAGCCTCAAGCTTGACGTCAATCCAGCTTCCAGAATTTCCAGCCTGAAATGCATCTGCTGGAGGCTTTTTATTTATCTTTTGTCTGCTGGGGAGCCAGATCAGAGCCAGATCAGTCTCTTAATGGTGACTAAGCCCATTGTAATCTCCGTCCTTTATAGAAGCCCTCTCGGAGCAGGGCAGGTTGTTTGTTTTGGGGGGAAATGTTCTGCTGCTGGAGGCAGCTGCAGCTTCCCACGTGCCAGGGGGTGAGCATGGGCACAGCACTGCTGAGGCTCACTGCATAGGTGAGGTTGGAAGGGACCTCAAAGCTCAGTGTCCTCATCAGGAGTGAGGGATTCAACCACCTGCCTGGGGAGCCTGTTCCAGCATTTAAGAACCTGGACTGGGTTTAAGCCAGCTACCCCTGAGCCCCAAAGCCCAATAAAAATCCAATTTGGAAGTAAAAAGATAAAGAAATTTAACAATAAATAGGAGGTAAAGGGGTTTTGGTTTGTTGTTTTTTTTTTTTTTTTACAGAAGGTGGGAGAAAAGGGGAACCAAAATGCAGGGTATGGGGGAAGGAGGAGAAAATTACAGAGGTGAGAAAATTACATCAGGTGGTTGCTGCTGTCATGGAGTTGTCAGAATCAAAGAACCCTCAGGGCTGGAAGAGGACCTCAAGCATCTCTCTGTGCCTCTAAGCCCTGCAGAATGGGCACAGAGGAAAGTCAGCTGCTGGCAGCCAGCTCCTCTCTTGCTGCGGGCTGCTGCTGGCTTTGCCCTGAGCAAACCATGCAACCTTATTTGCTTCAGCCAAAAATGTATGGCTGCTTCCAGTCAGCAGAATGCCATAGGCAGGGACACCTCCTGCTAGAACAGGTTGCTGAATTCAGCAATAAAAAGACCTAAAGCCCAACAAACCCCCAAAACCATGAGCTAAGCAAGTCTGTTGTCACAGCTCCCACATCTCTCTGTGCCTCTAAGCCCTGCAGAATGGGCACAGAGGAAAGTCAGCTGCTGGCAGCCAGCTCCTCTCTTGCTGCAGGCTGCTGCTGGCTTTGTCCTGAACAAACCATGCAACCTTATTTGCTTTTTTTTTTTTTTTTTGGT
>VWZI01014494.1:0-25186 GCA_013396835.1 Psilopogon haemacephalus
TATCTCTACCCCTCATGCCATTACTACCACGTGAATTACCACTTGGCAGATAGAATTTGAATTGGATAGGGCCCATCTCTGCAGAACCCTGGCTGCACTATTCTGTCCCCAGGATGCTTCAGGGCTGCAGGTTGTGAACCATCACTAAAATCCCATTGCTCCCACACTGATCTTTCCCCCCACATTTTACATGACGGTGTGATTACTTTGTCCCCCTCCCCGTTCATAACCCATTGAAAGCCCTGTCAACTAGCCCTGTAATCTCTTCTGCAAGGACCCTCTTCCCTCTGCGAGAGAGGTGTCCCCTGTTAGGTGTCAGCAACCTTGGTGTTGTAAAGGCCATATTATTATCAAAGAATCCAAATTTATGGCAACACCATCCACGTAGCCACATATTAAAAGACTGCACTCTGCTACTTATCCCAGTGTCTCCACCATCAGCTGGAATAACAGAGGAGAAGACTATTTGTGTCCCCAAGTTCTGTATCACCCGTCCCAAGGCTCTGAAGTCTTTTTTAATTTTTCTGGGACCACTAGTCATTATTTCCTCTCCTCCTACTTGAAAGATCAATAAAGGATAGTAGTCCGTAGAGTGGACTAGGTTAGGAATTTTCTTAACAACATCCCTAACCCGAGCCCCATGAGAGGGATCAGCCCAACAAATTGGTCCTTCTTTTCCTCTCAGAAGTGAATCACCTACAACTACGACTCTCCTTTTTTTCTTTGTTCCACTGGTATTAATCTTGATTCTTGAGGGAGGCTGATACACCTTGGGCAACTGAGTATGTGGATTTTCCCCCCCATTCTCCTCTGCCTGATCCCCAGTTATTAGCGCCCCATATCTGTTATGCAAGGGGAGCTGGTAAGACCAAGAACATTGGGAGGGGGCTCTCCTGCCCCTGCGAGGAGGTACCTGCCTCCACACCTCCCCATCACCCCCTTTACCTGTTCTGGCAGGGGAATGAGAAGAAACTGAATCCTCTTCTACCTGTGCAGTCTTCACCTGCTGCCCCTCCTTCAGGGATTGTGTAGTTTGTCTCCGCTGGTCAGCTTGCCCTTTAAAGTCACATAGAGATCTTAGTCTGTCAACTTCCTCCTTAAGCCCAGCCACCATACTGAGCAGATCACTCACCTGCTCACACCTCACACAACTTTCATGCACACCACCCTCCATTCCAATTAGGCTCAGGCAGTCCTTGCAGCCAGAGGTCTGGATTCCCACAGATTTGCATGAGGCACCAGTCTGGGTGCCTACAGTTCTCCTAGACCTGGTATTAGACTGGGTTGCAGCCATGGCTTAAGCTTTGGTGTTTGTTTTTTGTTAGTTTGGTTGGGTGTTTTTTTTCTAAAAAATTCTCTCAGCACGCGCTGCTGGCGGGGCTCAAGCAGGAAGGCTGTGGCTGCCTCTTAAAAATGGCTGTGCTGCTGCATGCTGCCAGGTTATATTACATGTGGCAGCATGGGAATGCCCCCAGCTATGTCACTGCCTTCTGTGCAGGTGCGTTCGGGAGCCGACCCTGCTGCTTTTTACCCCCTTTTACCTGTTTGCTAGCTGCAGCTGTCACACTGCTGGAGCGCTGTTGGTGCTGAAGCTGCTCAGGATGCCACTGCCGCTTCAAAAAAAGATAACTTCCTGATGTCCTTTCCACTCTCATCCTGTATATGATTTGGTGATTTTTTCATGCCTCTATTGTACAAAAGTACAAGAATTTTTAATTTTTGGTTTTGCAATTCTGTTAGAAACTGGGAAAAATATATTAAAATATTGAATAAAATTCAAAATTAAAAGATACGAAGTTTCAGCAAGGTGTATTGTTTCATGAGTATGAAAGTTAAATTTAGAAAGCAGCTTTTAAAACAGCTCAATATAATCCTAAGGCTCTATTTAGTTACTGAAGTTAATATCTTCATGTCTTACTGGAATGAGAGACACCACGTGCAATTTAAATGTTTTAGACTTTGCAGATGACTGAGACCATTGACAAGACTTCATGACTCCTGTTAAATTACAATCATTACAGAAAGCAGGTCAATGTTAAACAACGATCAATATTCAAAAAGTTCTTCATTTTAGTAGCATTAGTAAATTTTACTCTGCATTGACAAAATCTGCTGGAAATAAAACAAAATCACTCATTTTGTGACAGGAATTTATGTAATTAATTAAGAGGACATGACTACTGGATAAGAAATAGTCTGTTAAATTTACAAAATCAACTAATTTGTTGCATAATTCCTTTGATTTTTAACAGTGTTTGAGCTTCTCATCAATTTGTGCTTTTAACATACTAAAGTAAGTATATCTAGTAATGGTCTCAGTTTTGTTCTTTACTAAAAATGAAGAAATACAGTGGGAATGTTCTGATTCTTTTCTGAACAATTATGAGTTAAATGATCATTCATTTCACCTCAATCATATGGGTTTAAGATATAAAAACCTCTTATGTTTCAAGAGGCATTTACTCTTATTATCAAGATCAAATATGTTTTGGCACACTTTAAATCAGAGTGAAGTTTTCAGTGTCATTGTGTACTTTTTCTTGGATCTCTGTGGAGCATCAACATAAGGTTACATGTTGATACTCAGTTTTCCTCTCAAAATATGCCACTGATTATTACATTGCAAAGTGTTCTGGAAAAAATTTAAGCAAGACAGCTTGCTATGTGTAAGGAGTCCTAGAAGTGCTAAAATGGTAAAAAGGAACCAACATTTTTTAATAAACAGACAAATCATTTTTTTTATGTCAACATTGTTCTAATCCTGCACAGGCTTGTGGTGATACAAAATCTGTGCAAGCACAGGTTGTTCACTTGAAAAGTTTTTCCTGTTTATTCTTCTTAAGCGTGTTCAGCATTTGGAATATCCAAATGCTGGATTGAAGTACGGAGGTACTTGGATTGAAAGTACGGAGGTACTAGACGATAAGGAGTTAAAGTTTGTTCCAAAGAGCATTTAAAAAAATAATTTCTCTGTGAACAACATGAAGGCTTCAGATGTGATCAATAATCTTAATGCCACAGGCTGCTAATGACTCCAGGCATGCTTCAAAAGAAAGAAAAACATATTGAGCATTGAGCAAATTATCTCTTCTATAATACTTATGTTAAGATTTTCAACACCAGATTGCTAATGCATAATTCCTAAAACTCATCCTTTGAAAGACAGAAGTTGCAATGCCAGACTGAGTGAAGGAACTCTACCTGGAATTATTTTGGGTGATCATCTCTTTACCTATTCCCTAACATATTAGTGATAATTCAGTAACAAAAGGTCTCTATAGAAATTATATAAAGAGTTTGAATCTTTTTGCTCCTTTCTCACAGACCACTTTTGGGAAACTCTAGGGAAAAATTAATTATCAGTAATTGTCTTATTTGTAGTTTTGCTATTGCTACATGCTATTTTTTTTGTCTTATTTCTGATTGCTTGGCATTATATAAAGATAGATTAACTTGGCACAGAGTGATATTAGTTGTCAGACTAAGGATAACAAGAGTCCTGCAAAAGGATAGCAATTTGAGAAGGAATCTGTTTTGTCTCTGGAAGCAAGCTTGAATGTACAAATTTTCAGTTTTTAAAAAATATTACTCTATCTTTCTGTGCCTAACATATGGAAAAGGATCTTTGCTTTGGCTTTTAGAGCCTGTCAAGTATAAGGAGATATTGTTAAATTGATTTATTTTGGAAGACTTTCTGGGACAGAGATAGAAATCCAGGATGAAAAGATTTTGAATGAACTGCTTAATATAACAGCAGTATCTGAGGTATTAGAGATTTTTTTTCTGAATAAAATATTGTTTCCTATGAGGTAATAATATTCTATATTAACAATAAATACTACTTCAAATGGAACTGAAAACTGAACCGAAAATCTCCGTTATAATCAGAAATGTATAGTGGAATACCTTTGTCAAAAACTTTCTGTTCTTCCATTATTTATAAACTATGTATGTATTGAACTTCAGTAACAGTAAAGGGATAGCTGTATCTGAGATTCTTTTATACAGTTTTATTTCAATTTAGGGCTGAAGACAATCTCTTAAAAAAATTCCACAAGTAGTATCACAAAACATCTTTGAACTGCCCACTCAGAAGAAAATAATTTTAAAACACACAAGACCTGTCAAAGTCTATCTCCCACCCATTAGCAACTCTTACTGTGGCAAATTCTGAACAGGAGAAAAGAATTGCATCCTCTAATCATCCTTGTGGATCATTTCTCTCACTGACACCCATGCTAGGCCCTGAGGAGTAGATGATGAGTGAGAGCACAGACTTTCACAGCAATCCATTTCAGATGAATTGTTCACAGACTACACAAGAAAGTCTGGGTAGTGCCATGTTTCTCTTGTGATCCTGTCACATGGGGTTGCATATACGCTACAAATGCTGCCTCCTGAAAAATGAGTTTGATGTTTGCCTCTGCTGGTTATTAGAGCACAGGACACGGCATTTCAGGATGGATATCAGATCACTGGATAGCAGGAGGATATGTATTCTTTATTTTTATGGAGGCCAGGGGTGGTCTCTCTGTAACATTCTATATACCAGTTTACCTGACATCTAGCTGTATTTATTATAAAAATGTTGAATCACAGAAATGAAAATTCCAGCAAATTGTATAGATGAATGACAGCTTCTAGAGAGACAGTAATGTTTTTAAGAACATGAGAACAAGTTCTGCATAAGAACATACGGAATCCAGGTTACTGATCTCCCAACGTGAATTTCCTAATGTTTGATGGATGCGTCTTGGCCTTATGTTTCTGTCTACATATAAAAATAAAATAATATTTTTTATAGAAAAACATTAAGATTTAAGCTATGCTACCCTTTGATGAGAATGTTTTCACTGTAGCAAAAGTTGCATTTGAAATCCTGAAGGGAGGATGTCATGCACGGGAGATGTCATGCACAAACATCAGTGATTCACAAATTCATAGAATGGTTTAGGTTGGAAGGGCCCTTATAGACCCTCTAGTTCCAAAACCCCTGTCATAGACAGGAACACCTTTCACTAGACCAGGTTGCTCAAGGCCTCCCTCATCCAACCTGGCCTTGAACACCCCCGGGAGGAGGCATCCATAACCTTCATGGGCAACCTGTCCCAATGTTTCATCACCCTTACTGTAAAGAATTTCTTTCTATTATGTAGTCTAGATCTATCTTCCTCAAACTTTAAGCTATTCTTTCTTGCCATATCACAACAAGCTGTTGTAAAAATTCCCTTCCTAGCTTTCTTGTGGGGCTGTTTCAGGTACTGGAAGGCTGCTATAAAATCTCCCCAGAGCCTTCTTTCACATATGAATACTTTGTTTCAGTAATGCATAATGCAAATTGTTATCTTGCACTGTAACAATCCTGCAGAGTGTGGTGGAAAGTCCAAATTATACCTAAACACTATATCTAAAACACATGCATGAATACCCACCTTGCCCTCTCCTCTTTCCCCTTCCCAAGGTGGAAGAAGTGGGATAATGAACAAAAGCAGTGGGGCCTCTCTGTCTCCAGCACAGATACCATATTTGGCCTTGTTTTGTACCCTATATTGTTTGGGGTAAACACAGATCACAGTATTAGGCGTGCGCATCTCCCTCTTTTTTTTGTAAAATAACTTGGAATTGGCTCCAGAGGTTTTTTAATCTATTGCTATTGGTCAAAGACAGTCACCAAGATGCTTAAAACGTCAAATTGTCTGTTTCCTGCCTGCTGCCTTTGTTTCTCTGCTACCTGTTTGCCTGGCACACTTTGCACTGCGACTAGCGTGGGGTCTCGCTCCCCCATGAACCGCAGACCTATCCTACCTGTAGTCAGCACTGAGCCAAGGGTCTGAAACTTGCTTGCTTGGTTCTGAAACGACCTAGCAACAAATTACAACAGCCTGTGACATTGCGGCCCGCCGGTTCGTTCTAGCCAGGGCCAATCCCTTTGCTGTGCACTCGATCAGACTGTTCGGCGGAGCTGAATGCTCCCGGTGGTTTCCTGAGAGCCACAGAGAATTTATCCCGTGTCTGTGGATCTTCTCGGACAACTACACAATGTTATAAATGAGCCCTAATTAGATGTCCACACCAATTGTGCACAAAAAGATGATAACGTTTTATTTTGTGAGATAATAGGCAAACAGCGCTGGTTGTGGCAGGGTGTCTGCAGTCCACCAACCCACAAACTGATACAATCATGGCACCGGGTTTTAAAATTATCTCCTTATGAATAAACAATGAGTAAACTATGAATTTTGCAAAACAGTTCTGGTAATAGGTGGACCCTCTGTGCGCTTGCATCGTGTGAACTCGAGGGTCTTTGGCAGACGTTTTCCTCTCTGACCTCAGAGCGACCTCGGCAGAAGCCCAGGCTTTCCTTGCTGCCCATTGAAACACCACCACCCTCGCAACAAGAACCACATAGGTAGCCCCCCTCCCCTCTCTCCAGTCAGCAGTTCCTGCCTTTTTGTTGGCGGGATGAAAGCAGACATAACACTTTTTGCAATCAACAACAAACACATCCACTGTGTAGTAACTTCCCGATCCACTGCCCCTTCTCTGTCCTCATATGGCACTGCTCATTTATTTTCAACATAAATCAAATCCTTTGTTACCACAGCAAGCAGCAAGCCCTGCATCATCATGTGGCAAGCCACCGCATGGTAGAGACTATTATTTTTCCCATTTATGCCTGTACCCTTTTGGACCACAAATATTAAGACCTTAACCAGTGTGTAAATCCTACTCTCTTTTCTGAAGTTTGTGAAAGTTTAGGTTTAACCTTTAAGTGGCAGTTTATGATGCAAGACTCTCCCCAATTGTTTATATTTCCTAAAAACTATTAAATCATCTAAGTCAATCTGATTGTTTATATACATTCTGCAAAATTAGTTCAACCAACCACATAACAGAATCTCTGTGTGTTGATTGTAAATACGTTTAGGGGCATTTTCTCTGTATATGTTTCACACAACATTTAATAGTTTTTATATTGGCCTCATCATAATTCACTTTCATCCCAGATTCAAATCGCCACCTTATCACAGAGTACATACACAAGTATATATCTGCATGGAAAAGAATGGGTGTATGGGGGGGAAGATAGAAGACACATCATTGATCTATAATGGATTATGGCATCTGAGGTCCTTCTCATGGTGCTTAAATAGGTTTGGAGGTAGTAAAGGAACTTCCTAGGTTCAGACAATTTTGACTAGACTCAATGTATTGGAATATAGTAGAAGATGATCTTGGTAATGCAAGTGAATCTTGAAGTCTTGCATACAGCATCACTGAAAACAGATTCTTCCCAAGAAGTTTTCAGGCAGGTGTAGTATATCCCAGATGACATTACCACGTCACTCTTGCTGTTCGCTTTCCCAGAGCCAGCACAAGGACATTGCTTTGCAATATAATAAATTTGCTCCATAGGTAATTTGTTGTGATTCTAGCAATAACAGCTTTTTTCTCCTCTGGGACACACAAAAAAAATATTATCTGGAATTTAACTGAGAAAGCTGGCTCTCTAAGTAGAGAGAAACGTGTTCTCTGTTAGCTTACAAGCCACTGACATTCCATGAGTCATTTGATGAAGCAACAGACCTTCTGTAGATCTCTGGGGTCTGGGTGGTTTGTCTGAAATGGAGTCAATAATTTTGAGCAATTCTAATCCCTCACTATCCCTCAAAAGTGATTGTTGTGAAGTTCCAGCAACAGTGAAGCAAAACATTAGTGGATAGTTTATGCACTGAAGTTATTTCACAGTGCCCTAGGTGTCTCAGTACCTCAGTCTGAGCAATGCTAAGGACTTGCTAGACTCACTTAGATCACTGAGGCAATGTTTTCCCAGAGGCTCTGTGGTTGTAATTTTTATTTGCCATTATCATGCCATTTTTCTTATATTGTTACTCTCATGGCCTTAAACCTTCAAATCTTAATAGTATTATAGAGTTCTCATGGGTACCACCTACCATTCACATGAGACTCACCCTCCTTCTTTCCTGAGCACTTGTCATAGTGTACAGCAAAGTGCATGATAAGAGTTAGTCAAATGAAAGACAAAGTTTTGTGTGTGTACACTAACTTGTGTCCATACGCTTGCCTGAAATAACCATTGTGAATATAATCATGAGTCTGAAAGTCACTGGAATTTTTGCAATTGTTTTTGGAAAGAGCAATTTTTTTTATCCATGCCATGTTCTTCTTCAGATTTGTTTAGAGGCATAACATCAAAAGGAATGCCCTAAGCCATTTTCAGATATATTCTCTAAAATATGAACTATTCTGTGCAGATGAAATCAGAATTATCCATTACAGGTTAAATTACAAGAAAAGTAATGCTTAATTGTGAGGATAAGCCTTTCCCCACTCTTGTTTGTTCACAGCTCAGGGATAATTCTGACAATAATTTAATTCTACCTTAAAGAAATTCTTATGGCAAATGATTTCTTGGACCCTGGTAACACAAATGAGACCAACCAGAGGAGAAAATTCGAGATTTTCAAGACATCTTGCTGAGCTGGTGATAAAGTGAATAATTTCTTAGTCTTATATAGCTTTATGAAACATTAAATTGCCACCACTGCACACAATTCTTACCAAGTCTATACAAGGACTTGAGAAGAATACACTAAATCTGAATCTCCATGACTGATCTAATGAGATCTGGCTTTAAAAGTAAATAATTAAAAATAAGTTTTAAACAAAAGAAGACAAAAAACCACACCAAACTAAAGAACCAATATATACTGACTTTCTGATTAAAGTCTAATGGTGCTATCACCAGTTTAGTAAATGCAAAAGACTTATTTCTTAATAGTAGTTCTTTTCAGAGATTTCACAGAATTAGTGAGAAAACAAAATCTTCAACTAGGAGGAAATGGAGAGTGGGGCTGATCTGAATCTTTATGGTGTGTTAGGTGCATTTCCAGTTATTGCAGTAGGCTTTAAAAGGAAACTCAGTTGTTGATGCATGGTTGTGTCTGTTGTTTACTGAAAGGTGCCAGACTGGAAACATATTTCACTGAGGTCAGGAAGTTCTGTGTGCATATCATATTGCTCTTTAAGCAAAATATATTGCAATTATTGGAGATAGACACTATAAGTTATTTTGGTTTATTATAGTGTTTTCTGTATTACTTAATATAACAGGAGTGTCACTATTTAATTTTAGTAAGTGTAGCTGATAGCCTTTTTACATGGAGTTTTGAAGGAGGAAAACTACAGAAATTTGCTGTGCTAGCTATTTCCAAAGCCAGAAATCCCAAACAATAAACTATAATTCCACTGAAGCACTTAAAATAGGCAACGTTGTCCATTTATTTTCATACTTTTTTGACCACAGCTGAGTAAAGCTGCTTTAGAGGATTCTTAAGGAATCTTTTGTTTGACAGTTAAAGAAAAAAATTAAGCTTTATTTTTCTAGTGTACAAAATGCTGGATATTTTGGGCTATTTAAACATGTTCTGTTGGGTTTTGGGATTATTTTTTTTTTAGTCTTAGTGTTTTCTTGACTTCATTATATTTCAAAAGTAAGGTTCACTGTTCAGTTATCCAATCAATCTTATCTTTATTCTTGTTGTATAATTTTAACTGAATTACATTTTCCTTGTTCTTGCATCGGTATAACTTGTTTTGTACCATTCTTCATGTCCTCTATGATGCTTTCTCATCTCCTGCCATTCAGTTTTCACACATTTATTTCTATTTGGAAACACTTATTCTTAATTCTTAGCAGATTTAGATGACAGTGTGTATGAAAAGGAGGAAATTCAGATCACTTTACTTTTCAGATCTGAATTCTAAAATCTCATTGTATGAGTAACATCTCACCATAGGTAGCAGCAATGTAGCAGCAATGTAGCAGCAATAAAAGTAACTTTATGGCTCACAAACTGTAGAGTGAATTCAAAGACACAGGAGTCTTTCTGGGGACCCTGCAGGGTAGTATGAATATAGAGGAATTTCTATGTTTCCTTCCATGCTAGGAAACCTTTGTTGGAAAGGGAAATCTTTGCATTAAATTAATGTAGAATTACTTCTTTTCCACTCTCTGTTAATGAAAAGAAAATATATCCCAGCTCAAACTTCATTACCACCTAATTCCACATTTATTAGTAACGTGCTTTCTCCTTTGTCCAGCTATCATAAAGTTTCAATTTTATAATACTGTGTCTTCTGCAGTGCCTTAAAAAATATTCAAAACAGTTTTGCCTCCCTTTGAACAGAAGTTCAAAGGGTTATTTGTGGATAAGCTGATGCCAGACATTGAAAATATGATTTATTTGGGCATTTCCAATGACTTAGTGGAATGACCAGGAAATTAGACATGATTCAGTTGGAATAGTGTACAACTGAAATTTCCTATGAGAATGTTTTCATATTATTACATTTAATGAAGAATGAATTTGGTATGAGATGAATCTCCTATGTTCTAACTGGTCATAATAGATTAGAGGGACCAGGGGTGGTTTGGTCTATATCTTAAAAGATATGGCAATTACTGTTACACAGGCTCTTCAACCAGTTTCTGTGTCTGCAGTGATCATGATATTGTTTTTCCATTCATTTGTTCTTCCAACATGCCAACATATACAGATCATAGAATCATAGAATGGTTTAGGTTAGAAGTGATCTCAAAGATCATCTAGTTCCAATCCTCCCACCATAGGTAGGGACACCTCCCACTAGAATATGTTGCTCAAGGCCTCATCCAACCTGGCCTTGAACACCACCAGGGAGGGAGCAGACACAGCTTCCCTGGGCAACCTGTTCCAGTGGCTCACCACTCTCACTGTAAAGAACTTCCTCCTAACATCCCATTTAAATCTCCCCTCTGCCAGTTTAAATCCATTACTCCTCATCCTGTCATTACAAGGCCTTGTAAATATTCCCTCCCCAGCCTTCCTATAGGCTCCTTTCAGATACTGGAAGGCTACTATAAGGTCTCCTCAAAGTCTTCTCTTCTCCAGGCTGAAGAGCCCTGACTCTCATAACCTGTCTTCATATCAGAGGTACTCCAGCCCTCTGATCATCTTCACGGCCCTCCTCTGGACTCTGTCCAGCAGTTCCATGTCCTTCTTGTGGTAGGGGCTCCAGAACTGCACACAATACTCCAGGTGGGGTCTGATGAGAGCAGAGTAAAGGGGGAGAATCACCTCCCTTGCCCTGCTCGCCACGCTTCTCTTAATGCATCCCAGGACACAGTTGATGTCTGAGTTGCATGTGCACACTGCTGGCTCATGTTGAGCTTTTTGTCAACCCGGGCCCCCAGGTCCTTTTCCTCAGGGTTGCCCTCCAGCAATTTGTCACGCAGCCTGGGTTTGTGCTTGGGATTACGCTGACCCAGGTGCAAGACCTTACAATTGGCCATGTTGAACTTCATGAGACTGGCTTAGGCTCACTTCTCCAGGTCCCTCTGGATGGCATCCCTGCTTAGGCTTACTTCTCCAGGTCCCTCTGGATGGCATCCCTGCCCTCTAGCAAGTCGACTATGTCACACTGCTTGGTGTCATTTGCAAACTTGCTGAGGGAGCACTCCATTCCTCTGTCCATGTCTCAGGCAAAGATGTTAAAGATGTCAAAGTTAATCAAATAACGTTAATTTGTCTTTAACTAAGGATAACAAAGCTCACACTTGCATAAACTGCAGTCCAAAGGATGCAAGTTAAAGACAAAATTTATATCTCTATCTATCTATCTATCTATCTATCTATCTATCTATCTATCTATCTATCTATCTATCCACTTTCATAGAAACTGATTAAATTTCCTTGTGGTTTTACTACTAATATGCTTAACATTCCTTGCTAGCCTTGGATTTCATTCCTACTATGGAATTAATTTTGCCTAATTAAGCTGGAGATAAAAAACTATACCCCTGTTTTAGAATTAGATTCTACATATTTTTGCTCCTGTAGGTACCAGTCTGCTATATTCAATGCCTTTATTCACACAGAGGTGGAAAAGCATCAATAGCTCAAACTGTGATAGTGTAACAAGAAAAATGTTGTCTCCTGTGTGTACATGCATATATATAAAGTAATTGATGTGTACTTTTGTGTGCATTAAATAAACAACAAAGGTTTCCTTAAGAAAGTAACATTTTTTTCAACACAAGCCACCAAGATTATATTACTAAATCCTTTTCTGGAGTCATCTGTGAGCACTATATCTGAGATGCCTAGATACAAAAAGCCTCAGTAAGGACCAGTGTTGTTTCACAAACTCATTGC
Organism: Psilopogon haemacephalus; assembly: GCA_013396835.1. NCBI lineage: Eukaryota > Metazoa > Chordata > Aves > Piciformes > Megalaimidae > Psilopogon > Psilopogon haemacephalus. The sequence goes on from VWZI01014494.1 coordinate 12,219, forward strand.
TGAAGAGAGATGAAGATGATAAAGACCCATAATACCATATCATAAATGTGTAAATCCACTGTATGCAACTAATTCATCAGACAAAAAATCAATACACATCTACTCTTTCAGAACGACTTAGACAGTGTAAAATGTTCTCAGCAACTCTCTTGCTAAAATTGATAGTAATTTTAGCATAATTCTTTGGCACAAATTCTTGGTTCAAACTGTTATTTAATATCTAACCTCACCAATGTTTTCAAATGTTATTTGTTTCAATGATGTCTGTGTTGTAGTGTACATGTATAAGTTACTAATTTATTTATAAAAATAATATTTTAATTCTAGCAGTTGTTAATATGTACATTTGAAAAGCAATAAAGAAAGCTTAGATACCACAAACTGACCTCTCATAGCGCAGTTCCATTTTTCTAGCAGATTTTGTAAGTACTTTTTGACAATTTGTGGAGAAGGTTCTATTTGTACTATTTGAATTTAACAGTACAGCACAAAACAAAATAAAATAAAAAAGCTTAATCTACTGTTTTACATGATGTTATGCATATGAAATTTTACTGTCTTTGTATAATAGAAATTTCATGTAGGGATATTCAAAGATACAATATGTATTGAACAAGATTTCTTACATTTATTCCTGTCAGGATTGCATTTCCAAGGAATCTTCTTCGTTCAGGACAACCACCTTTTCCTATTGCACAGAACTTTTTCCATTTGCCATATCTGACATATTTTTATTCATGTTCCAATCCAAAGCATAAACAGTGATTTATCATTTTATAAAAAAAGAGTTGAAGCAACTGAAATTCAAGGTAAGCTTCCTTTATTCATTCAGAGAGTTACCACCTTCAATTTTGGAATTGCTTTTTAGGTAGGAATATCTTTGTGCTCTGTTTCTTTCGTCTGCTAAGACTCTATTTCCTTCATATAATCTTACAGATGGCTGCATTCAAGTGTGACAGGACTGAGTAAGGACTACAAAGTAAAGCTATCTTGGCAGAGTACGAAAAATCACTAGTAAAGCATTACATATCTAAACATATGTGTATTGTTAATTAATTCTTCAGTAGGTGATGGAAAGAGGAGGCCTCAATATAACAGGAACTTTTGGTACTGAAGATAAACTTGAAAACTTTTTGAAACCTTCCACTTTAAAAAAATATATTTCTCCAATTGCTTCCTCATGTTCTTCTTGGTGCTTACCAGGAACTACAGGACCTGCTCTTCCAAGCTGCTTTCCAACCTGTTTGCACCCAGCATGTACTTATGCCTGGGGTTGCTGCATCACAGGTGTAGGAGTTGGCACTTCCCTTTCCTGAGCTTCATGAGGTTTCCCCAGCCTGACAAGGTCCTTCTGGATGTTAGCACTGCACACTGTTTTCTTTGTGGAAAACTTCCAGAAGATACTTTCAGAGAGAATAATCTCACATATCCAGATAGTTAGAATGAACTGTTACTTTGAACTATCTGTTACATCTATTATGTTGAAAGCCAAATGATCAACTACTTGGTACCAGATGGTGAACTTATATGCAGAAATATGTAAGATAAATTTGGGTCTAGTGACTCTTCCTTTATTTATTTTTTTTAATCCAGTACTCACTTCCCATATACTCTCTATATGACTCCCGTCACTTTTCCTACAAGAATCTTCTCTTCCAGAAGTATTAGATCATTAAACAGTCCTTCAAGAGTTTGCATGTACTGAAGTCAATGGTAAAACTTACAGGATCTTACTTTTTAATTGTCTCCAAATTTCACCAGAAAACCTTCAGACTTTCTATTTAATCAAATCCCCATACCACTGAGAACAATTCACTTTCCTATTTCCCCGTACCACTGAGAACAATTCTCTTCCCTACTGCTTGCCTTAACACTGTGTAGTTTAAACATCTCTTCCATATAATTTTTGTTAAGCTTTGATAACTCTTAAAATGTTGCTCAGATGTGAATGCATTTCACAATAGAAAGATATCACATGAGCTTGCACTTACCTCTACTTAACTGTTTGACTAAAGAAGTACTAATATATATACTATAAGGAAATAATGTAACAAAAAAAATGAAATCCTTAAAACCTTCAGCTCAAAAAATATCTGTCTTTAGCTGGTTTGTTTATTTGGGTGTTTTTTTCATGTTTTTATTTTTTTAAATTAGCTTTTGTTTTTTTTTTTTTTTATTCTCAGCTGAAATCAGCTCTTCATCAGAAGAGCTAAGGGTTAATGACTGTATTAAGAAGAATAAAAAAACAATGTATTCCTGACCTGGAAAAACATGAAATACTAAATAAGGCTTGAGAGGCTGAGAAATTAGAAACAATAAACTACAATGGCTTTAGCCTCCTAATGGTTTAATAATAGGTTGCTTCACACTAATGCAGTTTGATTTACTGTTTTTCACTTTGATTATAGCAAGCACTCAAGTTCTGTCTATTCCAACAGTCACCTTACAGTTGTGTCATATAACTTTGTACACAAAGAATATGTGAAACCTTTTAGATGTAGAATGAATACAGCAGATAAATGCTGCTATGAACTAATACCTTTCTATGCCCTTCTAAATCTCAGATTCAGATTTTGCTTACAGGCTATTCAAGAGTTCATTTATCATTGAGCAGAAAATATTTATAAATGGAATTAAATCAAATATTCTCAGAAATGCTAATTATTATGAGTGATTAATTTTCTATTCTGGACTCCACTAAGTACCTTTGCAGATATTCCTTCCACAAACCCAGGTCTCTAATTTATTTCCCCCCTCCCCTTCATGTCCTAACAGTTCAGGGTCATGCTGGGATACTCATTAGTTTTATGTTGGCAGTACTGCCAGGCAGCCTCAGAGGCATCAGCATCACCTCAGAAATCATTAATGTAACTAGTGCTGCAATCTGAAACTGACAAGCATAGAATTATCATTTAGAGGCTGAAACACATTCTTCCATAAATGAGCATTTTGGAGGAAAAAAAAAACAACGTACGTTACAGTTGTCCTCTTGAGACAGCTAGAGATCTTAATAAATCAGATCTGAAGCCATTTTTGTACACATACCCTTGACATTACTGAGAAATAGCATTATGTTTTTCAGATCCATAATTTTATTTTTTGCTGACAAAGTCCAGAAGTCCAAGTCACATGTGACAGTAAAGATGCTGGATCAGGTTTGTAATTGGACACTGTACTGGTTGAGCCTGAATATGTTATTTGCTTACTTGTCATGATGTGTTTCACTGACAATGTCTGCTTTCTTCCTTTAACAGGATTATTTATGAGGCAATTTTTCACTAGAACAACATGAAGAATTTGACTGGTCATATGTATGAATATTCCTCTAATATGCATAGCACAGTTTTGAGGAACTTTGACTCATCAAATACTGATCCTGAATGGATAAGTGGGTCACTTAGAGGAAGATTACAGAAGTCAGGTAAGAAAATTTGAGAAGAAAAAGGACCTGTGTTTTGCATGGTTTTGTGACTTGTTCCTTCAAGCTCTCCATTCGCTTTCTAACAGCAGTATCTCCTGTTTTCCCTTGACCACTCACTATAGACATTCATACACTTTTAAACACCTTTCTCTTTCTCACTCTTTTTTCTCATAGCTCAAATACCATATTATTGATTTAGAAGATTTTTTCCCTTTCTCAGTTTGTCTGAGAGAGTCTAAAGTAGATTTGTAGGTTTGCACGTTTGGGAAGATGAGTTGCAATTCTAAATGTCACTGATTATATAGTTTGGCTGTTGATAGATCCTGGGAACTTTGATAAATGGTTAGACATAGACTCCTAAGCCTTCATTCAGTTGTGTACAGCTTGTTATACAGTGCTGCTTGAGATCACTTGAAGTATGACATATTATTGGGCTTTCTGAACAGGACAGTTGCAGTACCCATGGGAGAGCTAGACTCCTTTAAAGTATAGAGGTAAAGTGGGATACTGAAGGTGATCGCAAAGGCTAATGGACATCCATGTGAGGAATAAAAATAATCAAATCAGCCCACCTGAATTATCTGGAGCTCATGGCTGTACTCTTTATAGTTGTCCTAGGTCATGTCACTTTCTCTGTGCCTTGGTTCTTGATCTGTAAACTCAGTTTAAAAAAATGTATTGGGTTTAAGCTAGTCCCCCTTGAGCTCAGAAGCCCAATAAATACCCAAAACAATTTGGAAGTAAAAAGATATAAAACTTTCACAAAAAATAGGAGGTAAGGGCATTTTTACAGAAGGTGGGGAAAAAAGGGGAACAGAGTACAGGGTATGGAGAATGAGGGGAGTTACAGAGGCTGGGGAAAAGAGGAAGAAAGGGAAGAAAATACACAAAAAGTAGAAATACAACCCATAGAAGACAGTTGAGTCCAAATGCTGGGATGGATGATTTGATGTTGGATGAAGCAGCATGCAGAGTTTTGGTGATGAAATGCAGTTAAAGTTCCAAAGGTAAAATGGTGGTATTCCTCCACATGCTGGCTGGAGAGCAGGATGAGAGAGAGAGAAGACAAGATGTCCACCTCTTTTTTATAGTAGACCCTGACGGGAAGTGGGAGTGGGCTAAAAATGACACCTGTGAGCAGGTCAGACCTCCCCCGGGGAGGAGTCAGAAGGCTCCCATTACAAACAATACCGTATGAACCAACAGAAATACTAAAAATCATCAAGCAGACAGATACTGTGGTGGGGTCAGGGAATACAGAAATTTACCTAGAGAAAGTGACAGAATTATAAGTGCTGAGCTGTATAGTACACGACATTCCAGAACTGATGGCAAACACTAAACTAGTTTATCTGAATTCTCAGCCTCTTGCCCTAAAAATGCAGTAAGGTTTGCCTTCCCTTTTTAAGGTTCCAGTTGTCTCTCTCATTGCTTTTAATGGCACTACCTGCAGAGTAAAACACTTCAAAGCAGTAAACGTGGCAGAACTCATTATGAAAGCTGCTCTTTTGCTCAGAATGGATCTCAAAGCTTTTTGTAAAATGTGAGAATCTCATTCTAAGTCCCAAGTTCTTGAAAAAAAAATCCCCTGCTGTTCAGTTCCTCAGTTTGCATGAGAGATATAGATGTGTCACTGCTGAATCATAAACTGATAATAGCAAGTTTGAGGTAAACTTTAAAAGCACACCATCATACATTTTGTGAGGGTCTTTTGTACCCCTATAAAAATGCCAGCAGCAGATTGTTCTGCTTGGCCATAGTTGGAAAATACTGTCGTTTTATCTAAAATACACAAGAAAACAGCTGGACAAATCTGCCAGGACACATAAAAGAAAAACACTTTTAAAGAAGAGTGGAAAAAGAGACTTTGTGACAAACCGATTTAATCTCCAGTTATGCCTCTTCAAAAATTATATCTCTTACAAAGAATTCAAACGTCTTCTAATGCTGGTAGCGTTCTCCTGGTGACTTTTCATTTTCATTTGTGCTTTCGTTAGATGCCTCATACAAAGCTGACACATACAAAAATTTTCAAATGTGATCTGTCAGTGACGTTGTAAGGCCTGTATTGCAGCTCTCTCTTTCAAAATACAGGTAAAATCACTATGTTGCAGTGATTTTATGAAAGGCCCCTCTGAAGAAGCAAAGCTATGTGCTTGATGGAAAAATATGGCATCTTATTAGACTAGGTTGTTAAAATTCTAAGAAATAATGTGTTCCAGGTAGCAAATCCCTGCAGCACAATTTAAAAAAGGGGTGACATTTCAAGTAGTATGGACTTTATCCTCCTGTCTCTGAATCATTTTGTTGAGTGAATTACACCAAACCATATGCGCAGCCTTCACCTTACACAGAAAAGGGGAGAGGCATTTGGATAATGGTGCCAGAGAGGATTCCCATTTGCTTTTATATGCCACAAGCAGATTTCAGAGTGTATCCACAAACACACCCACATTTTTATTTTGTCTGTCAAACTCCTATATCAGCAATATTAATGGAAACAAGATTTAGTTTATTAAAATGCAAATTAAATTAACTTTGGCAGAGAATTCCTGCAGTACTCCTATCACTAAAATAACAATTAGTTTCTGAGCTGCAGTAGTGGGTTACTAAAAATAAATAACATTTAGACGAAGGACTTTTCTCTGCAATGCCATATTCCACTTCAAGTGTTAAGTATAACTAAATTGTAACTTCATTTGTACTTGAATGAATTAAAAGCAGAATACAGACAGTGGTTTTCAAAATAATGGCTATGCTCTTTATGAAGTAGCAGTACATTGTAAGTAGAAAAATCTCTATAAAGCAGTATTTAACAGGTAACTGCAACAATTAGCAGTGGCTACGAGTGTTGAGGTGCAATTTTTCTGTTCCTAAGTAGGACATACAGAATGTTTCACTTGAAGCAGAAGACCAAAATGGTTTCAGCTTTTCAAACAATCTTTTCAACCATTGTAATATGGCTACCATTTGATTAAGGAGGCAAAGGAAGCTTTTTGCCTCTACAGAGGTACATTGGAAAAAATAATCTTTCTTCGATTCTAGCAGAGTCAGACTGGAGAATCTGAACACAGGATATCTAGGGTATTTTGAGCTTTAATTGAGGTTTGCTTTGGATTTTCACTGGAACAGGGATTATTTTATTTAAATTGCTCTGTCTGGCAGCACTTTATTTTTTTTTCCCAAAACTGAAGTAACACTCTCTGATTCTTTTCCAGTAATGCTTTCACTTGTCCTGGGGAACAGTGACATCCTTTTCACAATTCCAGAATAGTCTTTTGGCCATAGTACTCTGTATATCGTTATTGCTTATCAACAAAAGCAGTTTTGATTGGCACTTCTTCCCTAGAGTAATCTGTGACTAAAAGTGAATTAATTGCCAAGACAGCTTTCTTAGATCAAAATATTCTTTCACATGAAATTAAATAATAGAGAATTTAGTTGATTTAATATAAAAATCCAAATACTACATCCATATCTAAAATAGCTATAATCTTCCATTCTTTAGACATAGACCAAGCAGATCTAACAGTTTCTGATATCAGAAAAAAAACTTTTTTTTATTCCATTTGAGTAGGTATCTGTTAAGTGCTGTAGGTCTTTAGCTCTGCTGGTTCCCTGCTGCTTCCTTCTGAGTGGAGAAAGAAAGCTTTCCGGTGGCTTAAGACATGCAGTAAAGCCTTCATGGTAATAACCTGGTCATTACCTCATTCCAATCACAAAGTAGTGGCATCTTTTCACATTCTGCTTAGTCCCTATTAAATTTAACCAGTGTATTCATATGACAAAAATCACAATGACTGAGTTGTGTATTTCACTCATTAATTACAATGGAACAGACATACTCATGAATGAGATTAATGAAACTCCATTGTTTTCTTATAAGAATATACTGTGAACAAGCAGTTGTCCTCATATTCTTTTCCAGCCTTACCGCCTATTTCACAACTTATTCTGTATCACATTCTTTCTGTATTTTGCAATTATTATTGACTTTTGGAGCCTTCCGTAGATATATATTCTTTTGCTCAGAAATTGGTGATACATCAAAGATTCTTTCTCATCTCTTCTCAGTGCTATCAGTTTCTGAATAATGTTGGTCTAGAAAATAGTTTCAGATGGAAAGCAGAAAGACAATCACTTTTTACTCTTGGACAGGCATCCAAGTAAACACCTATCCAAGTGATATGGACATTAAATATAAGAACTGCATGCCTAGGAATCTGGGGAAAGAAACTGCTTGCATCATGCCAGATGAGTGGCCTTACCATTGCTCTAATGCAGCTTTCTGAACTTCCTTCAGAAGAAAGTAAGCCAAAAGCTGTCTACTTTTTGACTTGCATGGTGTAAGAATTATCTTTACAGATTAGTTTAGTTTTGTGAAATAGAAAAAAACCCAAACTTTAGAACATTGCATTTTCTGAGGCTGCCCAGCTGAGGAATTCTCCACTAAGACAAAACTGTTTGAACAGTGTATTTAATCCAGTAAAATAAACTCCAAAATGTTATGGTGTGAGGAGGCAGTTAAAACAAAACAAAACAAAACAAAACAAAACAAAACAAAAAAACAAAAAAAAAAAAAAAGACCCTTTCATATAGTCAGAATTCCAGGCAAGTACCAGAATTTCAAAACTTGCATTTTGCCACATGGGTCTTTTTTAAAAAGAAATCAAGTGCTAATTTTGGAACTGACTAGAATCCCTGTAATATAAAAGCACAATTTCATGGAAAGATTTAGTTCCTCTCTAATCTCTCATATATACATTCACATTAAATTTCACTTAACACTTCCCTTCAATCTCACCAAAGAAATGTGCAAACTCTACTGTGAGTTTACATTAGAAAATTTTATTATGTTTACAAATATCTCACTGATAAAAGTGAGCACAAACCTGGAGATGTTGTTGGAGTCTGAAGCACAGTTCCAGTATTCAAATGGACTGTGTGGAGAGATTAGGAGTTGAGCCAAAATGAAGAAAAAAATCCCTAATGGAAAAGTCACCTGTCAGAAAAACTCTGCCAAGGAATGTCCAGAGTATAAGCCTTTATGATGTTGTTGTCCACAAACTATAAATATGAACAACATCTATGAGCCACAGATAAGAAAACTAGCAAGGATACAGCATGAGCAGTTGGACAAGGAAACATAAACATATGTAAATCCATGAAGAAAAAAATGAAAATGTTTGAAAGTGAAATTACTGTTATCCCTTTGAGACATGCTTTTTCTTAGCAGCAAAAGCAGACATGCAGGTGGAGCCAGCTGGCTTGACAAAGATTCTCTTCATTGCTGTGTAGGCTGCAGCTTGGAAATGACTGCCCAGACGATAGAGGAATGAATGAGGCTTAGACTTTATTTTCGGAGTCTCACGGATTGGAGCCCTCTTTAGTTAAATTTGGACATATAATGCATATGGGAACACTGCCAGGAATGTAGGGCTGGTATTTTACCCCTCATAAGTAGCAGGAAAACGTTGCTGTAAGTGCTTCTTTTGGTTATTTTCTAAAGCATGCTATACAAACAGGCAAAAACTGAACAAATTATACAGGTTACCACTGGCCACAGAATAGTGTGTGTTTGAGGAAGGCAGTAGGAGAAAGTGTTACTAACTTGTGTACAGAATACAACCTCTCATTTCATATCACATGGTCATTTGAACTCTAGTACTAACTACAATTGCATGAGACATAGATTTAAAAGAGCAAGGTATTTATGCTTCATAAGAGGAAAATAAGCACAAGAAGTATGTGGTAAAATCTGTGTACACAACACAGTACAGAGATTTGGAAAAACTCCAGTATAATGGATACTTATGTATAAATAAAGACCATATATTTGTCAGAATGATGCATGTAATGAATTGTGTTACATCTTTCTGAGAGTTTTGTGCAGATGCTCTCACAGCTAACTAACTCTTCTTCCATCACTTTCTTTCACATTCCAAATCTCTGAGCAACATCAAGCAGATTTTCACTGAAAAACTGATTTGTTGTAGAAATATTTCCTTTTTATTCCTGCCAGGAATCTGTAGAATAATCCAGTTTCCTCTTGGCTGGAGTTTGGGATTTCCATGTAGTGAGAGCGTTCAGTTCCCCATGGGATTCACAGTATTTGACAATAATAAACTTTTATTCTTGTAAAAAGTCTCTTTCACACTGTCTCAGTACTTACACAAAACTTTTTAATGTACCAGTTGCTCTTTTGTTAATCCTTAAGAACAATAAACTTGACTAAAGCAGGTGCCTCCTCTACTCAGACTACAGTCTCCATACATCTACTTTATTTCCCACTTAAAATCAGGCCTGACAATATTTAAAAAACAAATCAGCATTCACAGGATCAAAAGGAACCCAAGAAACTCATCTTTTTGCACACTGCTGCTTAAAGAAAAAAAAAAATCTCTGAAGGAATCTCATAAACAGTTTTACATAAGAAAATTGTCTATGGGCAAAAGAGCATCTCCCTAGTAAGCCAAGGATTTCCCTTCCACTACCAAGCTTTGGTAGTCCAATGTACAATATTGTAGGACTTGTACTCACCACAGGAGGGGGAGTAACACGGGATAGTAGGAAAGAGTAAAAAAATAATAAATTTACCCTGGCCTGGGGCCAAAACAATGTAACAGAGGTTCGGAGTTCAGGATTAATACCAGATGGGAATAAAATCTGTGTGAGGAGAAAAGAAAAACATCCACTTGCTCCTTCAGTTTGAATTCATGTACCTTTTGTGCAGTTAGAGCAGCAGAAAGGGATTCAATTTGGGCTAAGAGTTTAATTGTTAAAATTCCAACAAAGAGAAAAAATCTTTAGCTGTTTATCTGCAGTTACAAAACCTCACAGCTTTTTTTCACTCCTTTTCTCAAAAGACCTTACCTGTTTTCACTTAAATATTTGGGGCCATTGTTGAAAACTAGAAAGAATAATATGGGATATGAAAATAAAAGTCCTAGTCTTCTGATTCGCACAGAAAGAAAGATTTAACAAACATATGAGCAATAAGTCAACAAGGAAAGGAAAGTGAAGAGAGGAATATAAATATTTTGGAAAGGTTAATATAAGGAACAAATTTTTATAATCAGCATCAGATATGTCTAATGCAGAAGTAGATAATTATTTAGTGACAAATTAATGTGATTTACAATATATAATTGCAACGGAGGAATGTAATTAATTAATGCAAGATGATTTTTCCAGAAGTAGTATTGTCTATTAATTTTTATATTCAAACTTTTCACTACCCCTGATGAATAATTGTAATAATAATGGTTCATTTGCAATGGTCATTGAACACATTACATAATCTAGATCTAGTATTAACTACCAATATATAAACATTTCAACCTAATTGAACTCAATTAAACTGGAAGAGGTTTCTTGTGGTTAATTACTCTGCTTGCCCACTAGATGGACTCGGGGCCTTTCTGCTTAGGGCAGAAGCTAGGTAAATGACAAAAGCTCGAGGTATTTACTCACAAATGTTATTTCTCAACTTGCAAGCCTGCCAATATTGAGACAGTACCTAAAACGCTTTCAAGGAGTTCTGTTGGTTGCCTTTCTGGCTGCTCTGGCTGCTACTGAGACTTCTGATTCACCCCAGGCTCCAGAGGACACTGTTTTGGGAAGCAGATGATCACTGACCTGTTTCTGGCTTCCAACAGCTGGAAACTTCCAGAGGGGCAGGCTGGATGTGTAGTCTTAGCAGGTGTGTCATGCTGGCTGCTAGCTGTGCAGCTATCATGTGAAGGCAATTAAAGGTGTTTCCTGGTAAACTTGAAGCAGGAAGCTTCCAGGCTGAGTTATAACTTAGCAAAGAATTATGTTATAAAGCAATAAGGCATTATCATTGCTGGCAACAGATATGGATACAGCAGAGCACAGAATAATAGTAAAGCACAGAAGAACAGCAAAGCATGTTGTGTTACAGGCTTATCTGGTTTTATATCAATGCCTGAGAATGATGTGCCTTTGGACATAGATTATCCAATCAGAACGGCAATAAGACAAGCTTGACCATATTTGGGTGAAGCCACAGGCTCCTTATTCCCATATTAGGGAGACACATAGGCCTGGCACAAGCTTAGCACACACCAATGTGCATGTAACTTGTTTACCACAGGATGAAAGCAGGAAAAAAACAACTTGGGTAAGCCAGACTCCCAAGTCTTTTGCCCTTTTTCCCATGGTTGCCTCTCCCCAGACAGAAGGAAGGAGAGCAGAAAAATGTCTGGGCAAGCCAGCACCTGCACAAGCTTATTTTTGACCCTTCAGGTTTACCACAATAATAATGTAAATATGTATACCATTGAACAGGCAAACTGCCACTGATCCTGACTCAGCTTAAGGGAGGATAAAGCATTTATGTGTCTCTTGCTTTGTTTACAATTTCACAGGAAAGAAAAATAAAATAAAATAAACCATCTCTGATGTGGAGTTTCCAAACAGTGGTAAAGTTACTAGAGGCCTACAAATAGAGCTCTGAGCTTTGGACTCTTGGAACTTCCAATCCTTATAGTCTGTCTTACTTTCATCTGTTGGCATTGTTTGGGGCTTTTTTGTTTGTTTGTTTGGTTGGGTTTTTTGTTGTTGTTTGTTTGTTTGTTTTCTTCTTTTTAATCCCATCTAGACATATCCATATTACATGTTACAACCATTTCAATACTATGAAAATAGTTGTCTGGGTTTGCTTTCCTAAAGTGGTGTTTAAAGAAGATCTTTACTTAGCCATGCTATGAAGTCCCTTTATTATGCCTTCTAAAGTTTCTAACGGTGTTGAGATGAGATAAAAAACAGAACACTAGCAAAAACCACTACAGCTTCCTAAACTTAAGTACTATATATCCTCTAAAGTGTTCTTAAACTAATTAGACAGATCTTTAGATGTTTCAGTCATTCAAAGTACCAACCAAGCCTTGAGTGCAAAATATTCCTAGAGAAAGGAAACTCATTTATATGTTCAAATAAGGCTATATATAAAATTTCTTTTTTAATCTAATGTAATTCTTTAAATAGACTGACAGAAATATCATTATCATATATCCTAGTGAATCATGCAACCTGTAATCAGCTACAAAATAATAATCCATGATCAATTTCAGAAGTGGCATCAAAAAAGTCCTGCTAATTGTGGTTCCACAGTGTCCACCAAAATTACATATTCATTTCCAATATCTGAAGGGGGCCTACAGGAGGGCTGGAGAGGGATTATTCACAAGTTTTTCTAATGACAGGACGAGGGGTAATGGGTTTAAACTGGCAGAGGGGAGATTTTAACTGGATGTTAGGAGGAAGTTCTTCACAGTAAGAATGGTGAGACACTGGAAAGGGTTGCCCAGAGAGGCTGTGGCTGATCCCTCCCTGGAGGTGTTCAAGGTCAGGTTGAATGTGACCTTGAGTGACCTGTTCTAGTGGAAGGTCTCTTCCAACCTAAACCATTCTATGATTCTATGGTTTAAGAGATTTTCAATAGTAACCACAGTAAAAACAAACAAGCAAGCATACCCCCAAACAAAAAAACGACACCCCACCCCCCCCAAACAATACAAAACTA